>JANIJG010013334.1:0-63658 GCA_024611175.1 Megaceryle torquata | reverse complement strand
GCTGCGGGGGATGGAGGGGGCGGCAAGGGGCAGTGGGGGGTGATGGAGGTGTCGTGAGGGGCTCTGAGGGGTGGTGGGGGGCTGTGAAGGATGGGAGGCGATGAGGGGTGACACTGCGGGGCCGTGAGGGGGTCTGTGGGGGTGGCAGCGAGGGTGCTGCAGGCGGGTAGGGCTGACGGGCAGCGTTGGGAAGGGGCTTCTGGCTCCTGGCTCTGCACTGGAGCCTACGCTGTTTACCAGCGTTGCAGAGGCTTCAGGGGAAAAGCTCGGTGCAAATATTAGATAAGGACCCTTTCAGATCTTAAGAATAGTTTTGTACACAACAACAATGTGGCTGCTTTTTTGTAAAGCCTGAAATGGCTGGAACAGAAATGGGTTCATTTTAAAGATGAAGGACTTCCATAGTGTTTATTTGATTTGACTTGGCAGCAGCGTTCTGTTTACGACTGGATAAATAACAGCCACATTAAAAATTATTAACTAGGAATGCTTAAGTGACCAATAAAGTACTAATCTTTTATACGGCGTTGTAAATATACACAGCCTGGTAATGCAGGCTCTTGCCAAACAGATGACAAAATCCTTACCCGAAAGGTTTACAATCTAAAAGTAACCACAAAGGACCACAAGGAAAGTACAAGACATGATAATGAAACATAAAACATGAAGAGGAGTTGTAATCCATTGCAGATGGATCTTAAATGGGGTCTTAAGAGGGTTTTTCATGTTTATCTTAAAGCTACTGGGCAGTGATCAGAAGCAGGATGGATGCAGCATCTGTTGTGCCAGGGACAATTGGTTAGTAGGGTCCTGAGTGTTGCAGTGACTGGTAGTGCTGGGTACCCTGCCTCTGGGGTGGCTAGTGCAGGGCTGACCCCCTGTTCCAGGGAACGGCTGAGCTCCTAACTGGTTGAAAGCACTAAGCAGAGCTGTTAATATGAGTTTCCTTCAGGGCTTCCTTGTGACTGGCTGATGCTGCTGTGGAGAGCAGTGAACTTGGGTTGCGGAAGCACATGACAGAGCCATTTCCAAAAGCTGTGTTGAGAAATCATTTGTTCATCCAAATGTAAGCTGGAAACAAAATGCATTACTTTACACTGGCTCGTGTTTGGCTCTGTAGGGTCCTAGAGGGCACTTCCATCCATGGGAAGGATTATGTTCTCTATGCTACGTGAAGGTGAGCTAGCAAGGAAAGCAGATCTAGAAGAGGATGAAAGTAGATGGAGAGGTGTGGGAACAGAGATAAGCGTGAGCAGTATTTTATAAGATTTTTGCAGGAGGATGAAAAGTTTCCATCTGTGTTCCATGTATATAGCATCCTTTCACTGTAGTACATGGGTCCGGTATAGTCTGTTTGGGCTCATGGTGCTGCCCTGAGGTAAAGCAGTGTTGGTAATCCTAAGTTTCTCCAGGGAAACTGAGAAAGAAAGGAGGTATTTACATGGTGCAAACAAAGCTGGGGGTTGACACGCTTTGGAAAAGCAAGACCAGGTTCATGGGGATGGATTTGGCTTCAGAAATTTCTCTGCTGAAGTGAGAGCCATGATTTGAACTGAACATACCTGTTAGCTGAACTGAATTGTTCTCTGTGTTCAGGAAGTAGAAGTAACTGAAGGCTCTCTCTGAAGTTCTGTACTGATCCTCAGCAGTACATGATCAAGAGATAGGTGAGGAGTGTAAGGTGACACTTTTGTCACCAAAGTCTCTCCCTTGTCCAATGGTTTTACTGTTCCAGTAAACCAGGTGCCATAGGTGATAGTGTTCAAGGAGGCAGAGATAAGTTAAGATCAGTGAGGGGAGATTGTTCAGAAGAGGGGCTATGTTATGTCAGGATAAAGGGAGACAGCAGCCTGTTGACTAGTAGAGGTGGAAAAAATGATAGATGATGTGGACAGAGTGGATGCTCTCTGCTGTCTTAAACTCTTGTAGGTTCATGTGGCCACAGGTATAATGCTCATTAGCCTGTACTTGGGCCACTGGACTGCGTGAGAGAGAGTGGAACCCACGCTTGACTAGCTGTTTGATGGCTGATTGAAAACATGTTTGAATGCATGTACTTTTCTTCCTAGAGGAAGATGTTCATTGCTGGAAGCTTTACAGAAGCCAGGGAATACTAAGGCTCTAAACATTAAACCCTGCAGCCGCTCAAATAAAGAGCAAGACCCAGTGACCTCGTGGGCCCTGAGCCTGAAAGGGCTTTCTAGGGATAAATCAATTATATTCATTTATTGGGCTGCCAATCAGCAACTTCCCTGAGTTTTGAAGAACTTTGCCATGGCATGAAATAAGTAGTTCCACAAGTCTGGTGAAGCCTGTTTTCCTTTGGGCTTTTGTCTTGAGGGCAGCTTCTTTCTACTCTCTGAAGACAGCAGGGGAGCTCATCCTCAGCCATTTCTTTGTGCGAGGGCTATGGTTCCACCTGAGCATTCATTTTCCTGAAGTATATTGGAATAAATTTTTTTCCAATGAATGTAGTTGTGTATCTCTCATTTTCTTATGAAACCAGGGTAGAGTTATGGGCTAGGCTCTGGCTATATTGGATTCGTCTTGGTGGGGGCAATGGAGAGACTGAAAGGCTGGACTGAGATATGAATATGAAAGCAAGGATATGAAAGCAAGAAAAGAAAAGGAAGTGAGGAATGCCTGAGTGGGTGGAATGGGCCATCACACAGGAAAACTGTACCAGTGGGTGTCCAACAGCCCTGGAGAGGAGGTAAGCACTTGTAGCCTGGCCAGGAGAGCAGCTGGTGGATCGGCAGAGAATGCCAGGATACACAGAACGCGCAGATGGGCCAAAACCTGAGTGGAGCTAGTAAAACTGTGACTTTGCTGGTCCCAAGAGCAATGCTGTTTGTGCAGGTCTGCTTGCTTGGAAAGCTGATAAGCCTGGCAAAGTGTGACCTCCTGTGGGTAAAACTGGGAATTGCCGTGGGATAATTAAACACATCCTTTTCGTATCATATGCCAGCATCTTAGTGGGAGATTTTCCCAGTGGTGTGGATCTCCTCTTCCACCTGCAGCAGCCAGACCTGGTTCTGCTCCTCTGGATGAGCTGCTGATGTTCCTCCTGGCAGTGAGGGTGAGGCTAAAGCAAAAGGTGCCAAAACTGGGAGAGCTCTGGTGGGTGTTTTAATGGCACTGAAAGGAACAGTGTTGTGAAGGCAGCCACATGTTCCTGTGTGACTCCAAGAAGTGCTCTGTGGACTGTACATTTTCCCATTGATTGGATAGGTTGCAGCCAGCTTTTCCTGTTTCTTTGTCCCTTCCCTCTCCTCAGCTGTGGTACCTTCTGCCTTCTAGGAATGGGCAGTTGTCGTCTTGTACCATGAACACCCTGGGAATGGTTAGCTTTTGCTACTGGGTGATCCTTTTGGCGTGGATGGGGAGTGAGGAGGGAGTTTTGTTAGGAGGGAATTAACAGCCTCCCTTCTGGATGACTTTAATCCTGCCCCCCCCCCCCAGGAGGGGACCAGGACATAGCTGTGTGGTGACAGGTAGGATGCTCTTAGCATACTGCATCAGCTATTCCAGCGTGTGATGATAGCCTCTTAGCTTTGGCTGTGGGTACTGCTGCTGCATTAAATACCTGGTAGGGTCAGGTCCACAAAGATCCCTCTAGCTGTTTGGCACCTTTGGGACACTCTTGCCAGCTCCTGACTGCCTGGAGGAAGAGAGTTCATGCAGAGGGATCTCGTACATGACAGTTTGCCTCCACCCATGCAGTGCCTGCCTGCCTGATGACCTGCAGGGTCTTAGGGAATGGCTTATTTTCCCATATATTTCACCTTTTCTTTTCCTGAGAGGGTGATTTTGAAGGAGTTAGTTTGGTTTATTCTCAAGTGCAGGTGTATTGTATAAGCTCCAGGGACTGTTGGTGAGTCACATGCTGCAGACATGGGTGAATAGCTAAATGTTGCTTGATTTATGCCCTGTGCTGTCTTTGTTGTCTTGGTCCCTTCCTTCCCCCATACTCTTCTGCATCCACCCAAATGCAGTTATTCCTGTTCTCAGGGCACTTATTGGCTTTCACCACAAAGCAGGATCTGGTTTTGGGGCAGTGATCTCCCTTGTAGCCTTGTGCCACTGCCTGGGCAGCTGGCTCTGGGGCTTGGGTGCATTTACCACATAGTGTGATGGAATGGGAGCTGCGAGGGACCTGCAGAGCTTACAGCGGAGGTGACTGGACAAGCAAGTGCAAAGCCAGGCTGAAGTCCTGTGCCTTCGCTTTCTGGAGACCTGAGAATAGGCTGAACACCCCTGGGTGAAGGATGAGGAGTGGTGCCCAGAGGGCCTCTGGCTGCAGTGGGTTGCTCGCTGCCCCGGCCGAATGGCCAGGGCAGGTCCCTACTTAGCCTGTCAAGTGGGCTTTGCACCAAAATCCATGGCACTGGGTGTGCTCAGACCTGCCTGTGTTCTCCCCTAGGACAAAGCAGAACCTGCAATTAGTGTTTCCAGAAGGTGTGAAATGGAGCCAGAGCAAAAGCAGGCTCGGTGGGTGCTCTGACCCAGGCCTGGTCCAGGCAGCCCTCGCACCTGCACCAGAGCGTGAATTGCCCTCTGTGCCAGTGCCTCTCACCCCCTCCGCACGCTCTGATTTCATTAGAGCGTGCTCTTGGGTTAAGGACTGTTCTCACTTCCAGCTGAACAAACACTTTCCATCGCATGTAAAATCCAGCCTGGTGCTAATAGGCGTCTCCCCCCGCCTCTCTCCCTCCCCTCTGCCACCTTTTGTGCAGTTGGCAGGACAAAAAAGTGGTGCTATTACCTGACTTATTATCGGCACGGGACTGTAATTTATGGTGTATGCTTGGTAAAGTGCCATGCTGAAAACATTTATGGCCCACTTAGAGTCCTGCAGGGTGTTGTGGAGGGTGATGGTTGCGGAGGGGAAGCCGATTGTTCCACCCTTGCAAAACACTGCACAGCCCAAAAGCTTTCTTTGCCATCTGACAGCAGTGCTGTGGGCAGGCAGGCCCAGTGCCCCTGCCCCAGGAGCATCACACCAGATTGAGACACCAGTGCCCATGACAGACTCAAGGCCTTGTTCTTAGGAGACACAGTTTTGTCTCCCTTTGGGCATTTATCAAATCCACCATCTTTAATGTTTCTGGTCCTGTACAGTCTCACCCCTCAGGCCAGGATCTCAGACCCTGCCTTTCACATGTTCCTCATACGAGTGGCACCTCCTCCTTCCTCCCCAGGCTCCAACACCTTGTTCTCTTGTGGAAGAGCAAGTGTTGGCCTGAAGGAGCTGCCCCATCTGCAGCAGGTCATGCACAGGAGCTGAGTAACTCTTCCTGAAGGAAGGCATTACAGCAGATCAGCAGCTCTCTACCAATCAGGTTCAGGCTCTGTCTGAAGCAAACAACCCAATCATTTAGTTCACCATGTCTACATTTCACCTGGAAATTTGCTGTGGAGAAAACGGGACAAATGAATTGTCATTGCTGTAGGTGGGCTGGATTTGAATAGCAATCTAGCGGGCAAGGGTAAGTCATTCCTGGCAGCAGTGACTTTTCCAGTGATTGAAGAGAGACTTGTGAGAAATGGGACTTTATACCCCAGTCTTGCAATGTGTGGTATGGAAATTCAGCATGGAAAAGTGTTTTTGACACTGGGCTATTTGCTGATTACTGAAAAGTTAATGTTCGCTGTCGAGCTTCTCTCAGGAAAACATCATCATTCATCTTTTAAGGGTATTTGGAGCTTGGCTGTCTGCCCTGTTCAGTTGTCCTCTTTCAAAGGATGGGGAAGCAGAACATTGTCCAAACCATTTTGCCAGCTTCAGAAGTGCACTTCCCCTGAAGCTGCTTAGTTGGAGAGAGCATTTGCTTGCCTTTGGTGAGTTGGGGTCTCTGTACACCATGGGGAAGGATCACATGGCACTTTGTCCTCTTTCATCAGGTTCAGTTTTGGCTGGCTGCTGGGTGAAAAGCAGGTCTTAGGAGCCTTCTGCTTCAGCAGTGACACATGAGCATCCTTGTGCTGCTGCTAAAGGAGATGTTCTGGCTGTGGTTGTGTTGACACGTAAGTCCCAGGTGCTCTCTGCTAGTTGCTGTTTGAAGGTTTGCAAGATAAAACCTTGGGAGTCGAACGACACAAGATGTCATCTGATGCCCACAATGCCAAGCTGATGCCACTTCTATACAGGGTCATCACCCCTAGCTGCTGTTATTTCTGGACATCTTATCTGAAGGGTCTCAAGGCTGAGGTTTTGGTCTGGGAGAATGCCTTGAGCTGGAGCTGCTTCAATCGTGCAGCGCTTGGGCAGAGCTTGTGTTTTGGATGGCATTCATTTCCCCAAACAGTAGCTGTCTAGAAGTTTGCTATCTGGTGTAATTCTGTTTTGTAAGCTCCATCTGTGCTATGCGTTGTGGAGAGACTGAAGCCACCCATGGGTGAATCAGCTCACTTGTCATAAGCACTATTAGATGGAGCAGGTTGCTCTGGAGCTGCTTCTGTTGCTTCTCATTGTAACTTAGATTGTAACTTAGGTGCCAAAATCAGAGGAGGTGAAAGCCATCCCTTGCACTTTTTGTATGAGTGAGGGGTGGTGGGAATCTGATGTTGTCTGTGGGGCCTGATCCACCTTTTTGGTCTTGTTCTACTGACTGAGTTCCAGACACCACTTGCCCAGATCAAAATCTTCACCTGGATCCTAGAGAGCCCCCCTTACTCAGTCAGTGTGAAGTAGTTGGGTGGCAATTCTGGGGCTGGATCCCACCGATAACAGAGAAGAACCACAATCTTGAAATGCTTAAGCACGTCCCGTGAGGTGAGAGCAGTTTGGCTGATAATAAAACCTCTGCTGAGTGCGAGATTATTTGATGGGAAAAGGAGGGGAAATGGCATAAAATACCTGTCTTAAGAGGGTTCACTGTATGTGCACCTGATAAAAATCATAACATGGGATCAGCTTTCTTCTTTGCTTGCTCGGCTTTTGGCAAGCTCTGGCGGGCAGGGCAAATTTCCTTCTCCCTGGGGTCATTAAAAAAAGACCATTTCCCCATTTAAAGAGTGGGAGGGAGGTGGAATGGAAAGGGGAGCTGAGCCAGGCAGTGGGCTAGTCCTGCCCACACTGCTGTGAAACCTAGCAGAGCCTTGGCTCTCCCACCCCCACCGCTCTCCATGGCATTAGGCACGTGGGGTTGAGGGGGGCTGGATGGGTATGAAAGCAAACACACATCTGGAAGTTCCTCCAGTTAATTGGGCAATTATTCATACCACTCTTGCTGGAAGCAGCCTGCTACTGCTGAGCCAAAACCAACAACAACAGGCCGTGGGCGTACTCCATCCCCGCTCGGAGCGGGGAGGCGTGTGTGGCAAGGTGGGGCTGCGGAGGGCAGGTTAAGCAGTGAGGGCATGGACCGGCTCCTGGGCTGCTCTGCCTGGCTGTGGAGGTGGGTGGGGAAGCCCTGGAGGGACTGGATGTGGTGAGATGTTGGGGAAGTGCTTGCTTCACAGTGCACGTGGGCCCCAGGTGGGGAGGGGGAAGCTGCTGCTCTGGAGCAGCATGAGAACCAAAGTCAACCTGCATTGGGTTTTATTAGGAGCTTGGCAGGCTGTGGTGTCAGTGAAGGTAGTGCAGGCCCAGCTGTGCTCTGTAACACTTTACTCCTCGTAAATAGTGGATTCGCTGCCATTTCTGCCCAGCTCCCACTTGAGCAAGGATTTGGCAGCCCATGTTCACCTTTTCCATCCCTCCTCCTTCCCCGTCCTCTCATCCCCGGTACTCCTTCATCCGATAACTGTGTCACTGCATGTCCCCATCCTCTGCCTGGCTCTGGTATTGTTGCTGTGCAGGTGAAGCACTGAAGGAGTGTGATGCTGGCTGGCCTTGGCTTTGACAGCTCATTCCCTATGACATGATCGTGAGATGGGAGCTGGGTGGGAGCTCTTTAGTCAGAGCAGTTTTCTCTGTGGCAGAGTTAATGGGCCTCAGCAGATCCTCAGGGAAATGATGTGCAGGGGTACCCTGGACACCATCAGCTTTGAAGCATTGTCTGTCCTCCTCATCTCTAAATCTGGTGGGATGTAGGGTTGCTCCCGAGGCTGAATTGTCTGTGATTGCATATCCGTGGGACAGACCACATCTTGAAAGCATTCCCCTGGAACCGTGGCTGACTGCTGTTTGAGTGCTTTGCCATTCCCTCCTCACTGCTGAAGCTCACAAGAAGCCCACCCCCTTCCAGCAGAATATCTGTTGCTGATAAAAACAATGCCCTTCTCTCAAATTGTGCCTGCCACAAGGAGGTGGGGGTGCCATGTTCAGCCCATCTGCTTCCTGCTTTGCCTGAGAGCGTGCCTCTGGCACCGGGCAGCCTCAGAAGTGCACGCAATGCTGGGCTCCACCATCGTAATTGGAGCCAGGTCCAGCCAATCCCAGCTGGAATGTGGAAGAAGAGTTCCCGTTGTTCCCTCTTTCCTTGTCTTGTTCCTTCTTCCATGAGATGGGTCCTCTCTGAAGAACTTCAGTGACATTAACTCAAGATCTTCCTTAGGATAACATAAATCAGACAGACAGTTTGGCTCTAGGATGAGCATGCGAACGTAAGCAAGGCTGTACTGGGTTACACCATGGAGCTGTCTAGTGCAGGATCCTCTATCCCCAGCGTGGCTGGAGTGAGTGCTCTAGGAAAGGGCTTAAAACAATGCATGGATGGCGTGTGTTGTCCTGCCTCTCTCTGGCAGTCCATGGATACGATGAAAGGTTTATCTAGTGGGTGATCAGCTAATATTTTGCATCTTTGTTTGTTCATTTTTGAAGTGTTTTAGAAGCAGTGATGGTGTTAACTCAGAAGGGCTTGGAGTTGTAAAAGTTCTCTGTGTGAGATTTAGTAGTGGTCTCAAAAGTACTGTGAGGACATCTCACCATCAAAAAAACTGTAGAGAGGGGAGCACGATTCCCAGTTTTATAGGAGGGAGCAAAGATTTTAAATGACTTGTCCGAAATCTCAGTGGCAATTTGTAACAGAGTGTGGTGTTGAAACCAGATTCTCAGACTCCCGTGACTGTCCAGCCTTCCTCTTTGATAATCACCCACATAGAGATCTAAGTTAGGATGGGAACTGATTGCTGAGGAGCAAATGCAGATATAAAATGAACTGAAGTGAGAGCATTCCTCACTGTCACGGTGGATGACTGCTGTAGGAGGAGGATATCCCCCAGGTGGAGAGCCAACCAACAAAACTTGTTTTGTCTATGTTTAAGAAATGGAAACGTTGCTGAGGATCCAGCTGAGAAAATAAGATGCTGAAGGTGCTCAGAAAATCAAGATACATGGTGAACAATCAATGAGAGTGGCGCAGTGACAGGGAACAAAGAGCGAGTTTGGGACGGGATCTGCTCGTCATCCAGAAGGGACAGGCTCGAGCTGCCGGCCATGTCGAAGGGATGGGAAAGGTAGGAGGGTGTATGGAGCTGGGCATTGAAATGGAACAGCCAAGATACAAGCACCAAGGGACAGCTCTCGCTCTCACTGAAGGGAATGGACTGACTCCCATTGACGTCAATGAGGGCTGAACTGGGACCCTTGCGAGAAATATATTGAACACAGACAAATCCAGCAAAGTCAAAACAGATGATCTAGGCCGCTTAATACAGTCAGAGGGAGCTTGTTGCGAAATCTCCTAATGAGGCAGTTCTGTCAAGCAGCCATCTCCAAGCCCAGTAGGCTCCAGCCTAGGAGGGAACATGGGAGGCTGTGGCCCTGGAGAAGGCACACCACAGATGGAAGGCTGGAATGGCATGGGATGGCTTCTCATTGTGCTTGAACAGAACTCAACTGACAACCTGGTTTACGTGACCTCCTGAACTACCTTACCATACCCCAGATGCCTTTTCTTGAGGCTTCTGTGTCCCACCGATGAAGCTTTTACGAAGCTGGAAGCGTGGACCGACTGGACAAGTTGTCATAGAGCTGTACATCAGCTGACGGTGGGGGGCATCTGTGTGCACTCCCTTAATGCATGGCACATGCAAGTCAATTCAAGTTAGCCAGTGTGACAGAACCGCACTAATCTGGCTGAAATGACCTTATTTGCATGGACTAAGCGAATGCACATGGACTGTAACACTGACACGCAGTAGCTGGTTACCGCGTGATAGCCTGTTCCTGTGTTTGCCTTCAGCCAGTGACTCATCACCCCAAACTTTTCCCTTGCTGTGCTTCTCAGTCCTTTGTTCCAGGTTCCCAGTACCCGGTTTCCTCTGCGTCAGGGATGCCTATGATCCTACCCCAGCCCCTTGTCTCTCCACAGAGTAGTTTTGGCAGCTCTCCTGCCCTGCTCCGTGCAGTTACAATGATCCCCTCCAGGGACAGGCTCTCCTAGTCCACAGCCAAGGGTACTTGGGCAACCAGCTTCCTGTGGGGACCCAGGTCATGGCTCAGAGCGTATCATCTCACTTCACAAATGCCTCTCCCTTTCCAGCCCAGCAGGCCTCCTTCGGCACCATGACCTGTCTCTCCTCCGTCTTTGCTTGTTCTCTCCACTTGGAGAAAGCAGCAAATCAAGATAAGGTGCTACACTTAGAAAGCAAGAAGACGTGGAGCACCCTAGTGAGGTCAGTGGGAAGATCTGGGCAACATCCTCTCTCTGGAACAGTGGGAGTTTGGAAAAGGTGAAGGAGTTGAAAGGAGAGGCAAGAATGTATGGTGTGGGTTATGAAACTGTATGTACTATAAAACTGAAAACAGAAGCAGCTGAGTTCCTGGATGCTCTTGAGGATGTGGGCTTCTGAAAGGGACATGACTTGTCCATGACTAGGCCCTGGTTCAGGCACAGACTGCAGTGAATCCATCCTTACTCTACATCATGCTGAAGCAGAATCCAGTCCTGAAAGTCCCATCTGCCCTAAACCTGGAGTTGCATGTCCTAGCTGTGGTATGAGAGAGGAGACAGATCTAAATCAGCTGATTTGCCGCTGGAAAATTCAAAGCAGTGGGAAGAGCATTCTGGGATGGAGACAGGCAGGGGGCATTGTTGCTCTTAAAATGGTTTGGTACTGTACATGCAGCTTAGATGTTTTGGGAAGGGTGGAATTTCACCCTTGATTCCCCTGGATAGACTGGGTGGCAGTTTTGCCTTCCTTTTAATCATGGATCCACTGAAATAACATCATCTTGGACAGGGACAAGCTTCCCTGATGCAAGAGAGTACTGTGGGGAGGAGCCACAGAGGGGACTCCTGAAGAGGCTGCAGAAGCAGGGACAGATGACCTGCAGTGGGCATTGAGGCATTGCCTGAGCTGTCAGGAATGGAAAGCAAAGCTCAGTAGTGCCGGAGCCAGCAAATGTGAAAGATACCAAGAAGGGCCTCTTTCAAGTGTGCCAGCAGCAAAATGAAGGCTAAGGGAAGTGCGGACTCGCAGCTTACTGCTTACTGTTCTCCTTTCCATCAAGGACATGGAAGAGACAGAGATACTCAGTGCTCTTTTGACACCGGAACCAACAATGTTTAGTGTCTTTATTAATGACTTAGAGTGCACTCTCAGTGAGGTTGTCAGCAGTAGCAGATTGGGGGCAAAGGGTTGATACACTGGAGGAGGGCACAGCTGCTCTTCAGAAGGACCTTCACCAACTGCTGTTTCTTTTATGATGGGATTGTTTCAGGGCTGAAGGCCTGTCTTTTCTCTGCTGCCTGGGCTGCTCATTTGCTTTTTGTTCCATTTCAGGCATCCGTCTTGCTATGAAGATGTTGGAAACAAGCTTCTCTTCTCAAAGCGAGCAGCTGAAGGGATTGTGTTAGACTAGTCCCATCTCAGTGAGTGAAATTTGCACTGTGAGACATAGTTTGAGGGTTTCCCACAGGAAAAGCATTGCCAGGAGTCATGTGTAAGCCACTGTATCCACTTAATGTAGTTTTTCTGATGATTTGCCTGTGGGCTGTGAGGCAGGAAAGGGGATGGATCTGAGAGGAGGTGTGGGCATGGAGAAGCCCAGCCCCAGGTTAGTTCTCCAGCCACAGCCTGGCACAGAGCTGCATCCCTCTCCAGGCAAACTGGCACATGGGGACTGTGTTCTGGGAGAGGAGTAACCAGAGAGGTCCACACTGCGTGGCAAGGTAAAGATGTTTCTGGAATCACACAGGAAAGCAGCAGCAAGGCTGGTGTGAGTACATCAACAGCACCGCCACCTCCTTAGCTGTACACAGCCGCACAGCAGTATAAGCAACACCATGTCTTCAGGGCAGTATCTGGGACAGCATCCCCCATCATCACTCCTACTTCTCCTTATTCATGGGTATATCATGGAGTGAAGTGTTACTGTTTATAAAACTGATTTTTCTCTCTCCCTTGTCTCTTTCTAGCAAACCCTGTTCTCCACGTCCCATGACCATTCACCTCCTTCAGATATCTGTATGGGGATGTTTATTGACATGACAGCACACAGCAGTCAGCACTGCCAAAGTCAATGCATGCTGTGTCCACTTAAGGCAGGCTGGAGCTGTCAGCGTTGTGTCTCCTAAGAGATACCAAGGCTGTTTGTTGACTTTGCCCTTGGCCAGTGTTAGATAAACAGTGAGCTTGTATTATTTTTGTGCTCCTTCCTACGAACAGCTCAAGCCCTGTAGTGGGCACATCAATCACTGACATCAGTTGTTTCCCCTGGATTTTGTTCTGAGTGTTTGGGGAAGCCCAGAGAAAAGACACTATTATCTTTAAAACCTGCCTGGAAGGGTGAGAAAATTATGGCCCTTCCTGCTGTTCTGGGGCCTGGGCATGGTTGATGCTGCCTGGCATTTTTACGTGCTGGCCTCCTAAGGTGAGGGCTGCTTATTTCCAGCTTGTACTGGTGTTTTTGGTTATTCTGTTTCTCAGCATTAACCTCTCTGTTTTATGGTGGTGGTGGCCTCAGTGCAAAACCAGAGGCAGAAAGTCTGAGCAGCCAGCTTGAGGAAACCTCTTCTCCCAGGACTGTGTCTTCTCTGGTGAATCCTCTGGTGTCCTGAAAAGCATGAGTCCTACCTAAAGCTTCTGCATGACGAGGGCTTTTGGGCAAGCTCTATGTACTGTTGTCTGGTGTCTGACAGAAGTTGAGCTCTCACAGCAGCTTTCTGTGTGGGTTCCTCCCATGCAATTGGTAGAAGAGAGGGACTTTATGTCACAAACTGAATTAGACCTTCAGCTTCTTGACCCCTCTGTCAGTTTTGGATGAAACTTGTTGATGGGTCCCTGAGCTGTTTGGGATGGATGAACAAATGCAAAATGGTGTGATTGCTTAAGGTTTGTTTCTATTGGAAACCAGGCTGAAAAAGCCAGCTCCCCAATTCCCTGTGGGATAGCTTGCGACCAAAAGCATTGCAGAGGTAATGAGAACAATGCTTCCCAGTTCCTGGACAGGATCGTTTGTTGGTGTAAACTTGTTCTGTGCCATTGGAACCAGCTGACAGATGCTGATCTGCAGCAGCTGTTCTGAAACTGCGGCTTCTGCTGCGCTGGGTTTTCAAAGAACATTGCTAAGGCATGCACAGGTAGCAGGGGAGAAAACTGGGTTAGGAATTGCTTGATTTTGGTCTTGGGCTTCTGCCAACAGAGAGCTAGCCCCATTGAGCACAGTGGGGACACAGAAGTGAGACCAGTCATTCTTCCAGGTGCTGGAGTCTTTCAAAGTGAGTCACAGCAGAGTGGGGTGGCCTGAGGTGTGCTGACCCTGGTGAGGTGGGCTTGCTTGAGACAGGTCCTTCTCACTGGACTCCTACCTGCAGGATGCTGAAGATACAGGAAGAGGTGACCCAGGTAGTTTTTGGTCTGCTCAGCTTTTCTGGCTACCTGGGATTTTTGTTTGTGGCAGTAAAGTAGAAGCTGGAGGCCAGCCTACCTCTGAAGCACAGCATTACACTTTGCTTCTTCACCCTACATCAATAAAGGATGCCCAGTCTGCAGGATTAGAGCATGTCACCATTCCCTTCCAGGCTCTGCGTCCAGCTTTCCTTCCCACAAAACTTGGTGAAGAAGAGCTGCTAGCTGCTGTGAGTGATGGTTAGCATGAGCAAAATATTATGAACCACAAAAACAGTGGGCAGAGTAGCTGCTCTGGTGTGATTCAAGGCTCTTTAAGAAGCATTTTTGAGATAAGGATAACTAAGCAAACTGTCCTTGGAAAGATAAACAGAACAAAACAAAGCAAGTTACAGTTGAGTTAGGAAGAACAACAACTGCTGAAAGCAGCAAAGGTGTTTCTAGACAAAGTACTGCAAAAATTTTAAATGGCAGCAGGAAAAAAGAAACCATGAGCAACTGGGCAGGCTGTGACCTCCACTGAGCCTGAAGAAGGAGTTGGCAAAGCTCCTCGGCACATCATCTCCATGTTCCTGATGCTCTGCAGATGTCTGCCCAGCACCTTGAGGTCTTGCTGAAGGCAGTGTGTATCGCTGCATAGGGCTGTGTGTGAATCCAGGACAGCGTGATGACTGCTCGGCTCCTGCTGCCATGACTTACTTTGTCATCAGGAGTGGGAGGGATGACTATGTTATCCTCTGCTGTGGAGCTGTGATGTGACTTGACTCAGGAATGCCTTTCAGCAGGAGTATTTGGTGTTCCTGGACCTTATAGTTTAGTCATAGTTACTGTCTCTCTGGACTGTCTTACACTTCTCAGTCCTCAGCACTGAAACCCTTGGAGGTAGCAAAGATGAAGAACTGAAAGACCTTATTTTTAGATAACCAAGAATATTCTTTCTGGCTCCTTGTTTTCTATCATGGCTGGTCACACTGCCTGTCTCCCTTTCCCAGTTCCTCTCCCACTGTCTGTGCCCATCCACTGTCCTTCTAACCCATCCTTCACATCCCTCCTGTAGCCTCCCTAGTGCTGTGATGCCAAGAGAACAGAGGTGCTACCAGGGACTGGAGGTATTTCCTGCTATGTTGATGCTGTCTGTGAGCTGTCTGGTTCCTTGTGCAGTTCTTGGCACAGGTCCCTGCATGGTGGCTCTGTGCACAGTGGTCATGCAGCTCTTTCTGGAGCTAACTCGTGGCCACAGGTCTCCATGCATTTTCCACTGCTTGCAGCACCCACGTGGCTATGGATAGCAACTGCCAGCAGTAATGTGGTCACTTGTGAGCACGTCAGCATAGCCTTGTGGTGGCTGCCTGTGGACAAGTCAGCACAGCCTTGCCCTTTCTGTGTGGGTCTCTCTCCTCCCAAGTGCCCATACTAAGGGGTTTGGACAAGGTCACCAGTGGTGCCTTCTAGCCTGAACTGTTCTGTAATACTATGAAGTAAGAATTGTCCATACAGGGGTAGGATGGCACATGGGATCTGTATCTTTGGCAGTCTTTAAGTATTGAGAATCAAAGAGAAGTGAAGTGAGTCTTTTACCAGGAAATGAGTTCAGGGAACTGGGTATTCAAGTGATAAATTGTTTGAGTGTGTAGTGATGTGTCTTGGGCCCCTGTGCAGTAGCTGGCCCAGAAACCAGGAGTGGTTTAGAAACAATCAAGACAGCAAAGATATGCCTAGGGACCATGAAACACAGTCCTGTGCATCCAAATGTTTGTCTTTGTGCTGCTGCTCCTGGGAGCATTGGCTGCTTGAGATGATGGTATGTGCCTGTTATCTCAGCTGTGCAGGCTGAAACACCCAGATGTGGTAAGATTTTCCTGCAGAATCAACCTGAAAATCCTTCTTGGAGGCCATGTGTATACCAGCTTTCCATGTCTCAGAGCTCTCACTGTCTTGACTTTTCCTCAGCTTCAGCACGCCTTTTGCTCCCTCCTGTCTGAAGTCATGTACTAGCTGGCTCCTACATCACCTGCAGTTGGTCTGTAAGAGGTAGAGGAAGGAGACTCTAACTAATGGTACAGAGGTTCACTAATATGCTCCTTCCCACCCTCCAGATAAAGCCACTGTGGCTGGCTGGGAAGTTTTCATGTCTGGACAAACTTCTGCAGTGGGTGGCAAGGTGACGTGAGTGACGCTTGAGGTCTCCCTTATGATTTCAGGGCAGAGTGCAGACAACTGCGTGCATGTCAAACAGAGACACCCTTGGAGCTGACCCTGCTGCAGAGCAGCTCTCTGCATATGTCACCTGCAGGTGCATCCTACCAAAGGGAGGGATGGTTTCCTATGGTCTGCAAACCCTTTCTGCTTGGGCCTGAGGGCAACCATGGCTGAAGTAAAGGGACAGCGCAGTTGTGACATGTGGCACCCCTGAGCTCATGCTACGTCAGGACCTGACCCTGCCTTGACCTCAAATTGCATCAGGTGAGGTTTGGGTGGGATATTGGGAAAAATTTCTTCACTGAAGGGGTTGTCAAGCCCTGGAACAGGTTGCCTTAGGAAGTGGTTCAATCACCATCCCTGCACATGTTTAAAAGTCATGTAGATGTGCTGCTGAGGGACATGGTTTAACAGTGGGCTCGGTAGAGTAGGATTAATGGTTGGACTCAATGATCTTAAAGGTCTTTTCCAACATAAATGATTCTATGATTCTGTGATCCCTGGCTGAGCTCTCTGCCTCCATGTGGCCGCTCCCCTGGTCACAGCAACCCTACTCTGTCTCAGACGTAACTCCCTGCAAACTGGTCCCCATGCAGGCCTCTGGCTCCATCAATGCCTCCTGCACTGGGAGCGTGCCTCCCAGAGCCAGGCTTGCTCGGGGCAGCTGCTGTGGGACAAGCACACACAGCCACTAGTTGTCTGCGGCCGCTGTTCACTGCTGTCCATGACACAGTGTCCTCTCTTTGCTACTGTCAGTGCTGGCCTCTGCCCCACATCTGCATGTCCTGAAACATTCACTAACACCAATGAAACCAGATCAGCAGCAAGAGTCAGCAAAGGTTTTCTGTCTGTTCCCACCATGCCCACGCAGCATTATGAGCAGGGCAGAGGTACAGTGTCAAGAAGACAAAGAATGTTGGTGATGGGGCAAATGCCAGACAGAAATGAGAATGGTCCCAGAGCAGAGAGAAGTGACTAAAAGTTGTAGAGAAGACAGTGAGCAGCTGCTTCAGAGGAGCCTTCTGCTGAGCCGTGAAGGGCTGTCTGATGATTTATAGGCCAAGTTCTCGGCCACCGCACAGATGTGGGTGCTGAACTGCTCAGGGACAGCAGAGAGGGATGCTGTCACAGACCCGGGGGCCAGCACCCTCTGAAAAACGCTCCTGCTGAGCTGTGTGCGACCCTCACAGCTCACCTGGCCAGGGCTGCTCTGAGCAGCAGAATGATCCATCCACTGCGGCGGAGGAGCGGGGCCCCAGGAAGGAGCAGCGTCCCAGCTACAGTGCTGCTGGCAGTGCAGCCTGCCAGGGAATTACGGATTAATGTGGAACTGATCTGAGATGAAACACTTTGGATCAGGACCACAACCAAAAATATTCTGAGTCGGATCAAACTGAACCAAACAAATCTGTTTGTTTCCTGCTTTCCCAGCAGACAGTCAGTCTTAAAGGTCACAGAGCTGAGAAATGTGGCTGGGCACAAGTGGATTTTCCTTTAGGAAAATTACAATGACAGAAAATTCCTGACCAGCTTTGCCCTAGGGTTGAGGAAGGGGGTGATTCACCCATTCCAATTTTATGCCTCTTCATGAGGAGCTGAAATTGGGATGGAGAGAATTGGGCATCTCCAGAGGTAACCCAGCACAGAGGTCCCATCTCCCCAGGGGACATGGCCAGCAGGAGTGACAGCTGGACCCCTGCATTGTCCTTCACGCTGTATGAAGGCTGGGACTCCTCAAAACACCTCTCTGAACTGCTGCCTTTTGGGAAGTTGGGAGACTTTCCAAGCCTTGGGGACTGTGTCAACATGGCGTGAAGGTATGCAGACAGGTTTAGGCAGACAGGGACAAGAACAATCAGACTTAGCCCTTTCGACAACTGCTTTTTTGATAGCTCCCTGTACTGTTAGCCAGCATCAGCCAGTTACTCAGAGACAGAAATCTGCAGGGACAAGCTTTGTAGCCATCCCAGCTGCTGGTCCCCCACTGTGCACCAAAAGCAGGGCCCTCAGTCTCTAATCAACACCCTGGCGGGCATGCTGAACCCTGGACCAGGCAGCAGGAGAAGGCCTGCAGGCTGCTCTCCTTCACTTGTGTCTCACTGACAGGCCGCCGCACTTGAGGAGGTGCCACAGGGCTGGAAAGCTGCCGGCTCCCACCCAAGTGCAGGTCCCCTCTGATTCAAACGCAAGGGCTCTCAGCTCTGTGTTGTGAACTCACCTCAGCGGCCGGCCGGTCCCCGAGGTGATCTCACCCACCAGGTTTCTCTGCAGGTGGGAGCAGACGTGGGAGAGCAGCCGCAAGGCGCTGGCTGCCGGCTCGACGTGCTGCTCCGCACATGGCCAGCTGCAGCCCGAGCTGGCTGCCGGGATCCCGCCGTGGCTTCCTGCAGCGCGGCTCCCTTGGTTCCTGTGGGATCCCAGCTCTCCCAGGCAGGTGTGTGAGAGGGAGCGGGCCCAGGATGGCCGCTCTGTGCACAGAGATGCTGCCGCTGAAGAAGCAAAGCAAAGGCCAGACCCGTCTGTACGCAAGCAGCTGTGCGCACATGTGGGTGTGTGTAGGAGAATACTGGGGGTACTTGGTCTGCATCCTTTGTCTCTGCTGGTGTACTCGCCTCTGACTGATGCAGTCTAGTTTCTAAACTAAGAACATGCACTTGAAATTTGGCAATGTCTCTTTAATTCAAAGAGCACTTTTAAGATGCTCGGATGTATTTGGCAATGGTGCTCTGCTTTTATTAGTAAAATGATAGCATATGATATCAAACTCTGTTTTCATTGCCCTTGTTGAAAGAGATGCTGAATGCAAATCCATTTAAAGATGCGAACCAGATTTCTAAACTTCCTTTTTCTGTGTCTGTTAAACCAGTGACAAGCCAGGGCCTTGGAAGTTCTCTCATTTTCCCGGCTGGGTGCTGGGTTTGCAGCAGTGCCCGGCGGAGCAGCGGCAGAGGGTGCTCTTCCCCTGCCCGCAGCCTGTCCAAAACACAGGCAACCCCGCCTTGCCTGGAGGCAGCTGGGAAGTGGAATGGATCTGCTGGAGGTGACAGGGGATGCCCGTAGAGCCCCTGTGCCTTGCCCCGGCTCTGCTGTGAGCTGGTTGTGCCAGGAGCTACCCGTGGAGCCACCAGCAGAGAGTTTGGCTGCCACGGGCTGCAGGAGAAAACCTGGGGGCTCCCTGGAGACTGCCCTTGTCGGGACTGAGACTGGTGTGCCCAGGGCCACACCACAGCCTGTAGCAGGGAAGAGCTTATCTCAAACCTCTACAGCTCTGGGGACGGAGCTGGCTGCTGGGACTGCTGTGTTCCCCATGCTAGGTCCCTCCCCATCCTCTCTGTTTCTCCCATGGGATCCCAGTAGCTCCATTATCTGTGGAAGATACCCGTATTCTGATGCAGTTTTTTTTCTTCTCGCTGTCTCTGTGGCTGTTCATCCTGTGCTGCAGAGGGTCTGGTTCCTGGGTGCACGCCTGGGGCACCCACATGCCCTGCAGAGGGGAGCAGTGCCCTCATGGGAAGGCTCTGCGTTGTGGAGGTGCTGGGCAAGGTGGTCCAAGCTTCCTCTCCAAGTTCACACTGTTGCTGACCTCTGTAGTTGACTTGCCTCTTGCTGCCACAATTTTCTCTTTGGTAAAATGCAGAGAACATCACGCCCCTAGGTAACCATGTAGAAGGAAACTGTGAGCCAATATCATCAGGGGTATTTGTGTTCATGGACTGACCATTTTCTCCTCCAAACATCTGCAACACTGCCTACTGCACCTCCCAACCTCTCCTGGACATCTGACCTAGGACACCCATCCACATTCCCCACCAGTTTCTGCATTTCTTCATCCCTTTGTAATGTCCCAGAAGCCACTCTTCTGGAAGCTCTTCCAGGAGCCTGGTGACTCCTACCCTAGAAACCTGATGGCTATGGTTGCCCAGCCCAGTGCCATGATGGGCATGGGAGCAACACCCCACAGGTCTGTGGATGCAGCCCTCTGAGTGATGTGTGTACTAGTACAAGCTCAGAAGATGCAGAACTTGCACAGCACTAACAGCGCTGGGTCATCGTGATGGTCCAGAACATTTAGTTTCAAAAGAGCAACAAGCTTCTTTCTCCCAAAGCATCTGAAATCCTGAGGACAACACTGCTGGTTCTGACCTGGATCTTTCCAACCAGACACATGGCACTAGGAAGGGGGTATGGGAGCCTCATCTGCCCTGAGCTAATGGAACATGTGAGGCCATCAGAGGCAAAGATGGGCTCCAAGGATGTGGGGATGGCAGAGGGGGCCACAGGGGAGAGAGGAAGCAAACCAGTTTGGTAGCACTGCTGGCGTTGTCCCCACTCTGCCTGCAGCAGCTGTATTTCAGTCAGGCTGGGTATAGCTCAGGGTGTCAGCCTGCTTTACCTTGGGCCTGTTCGCCTGGTCCTCAGGGCAGAGGCTGGTTCTGTTGGAGCCAAGAGCTGCCCTTCTCCACCATGTTGTGCCCTTGCTGCCCGTCCTGCAGACAGCCAGGTATGTCTGCCTGGCACCTGGGGAGCAGCAGCTGCCCTGGCTGGCACTGCCCAGCTGCAGACACATGCGGAGGGAAGTGATTCACTCAAAGCCACCCAGTGAGTCAGTGGCAGAGCTGGGAATAAAACACAAGTTGTCTTCTGCTCAAACCATGAACTCAGCCAGCTCCTCTGGGGAGGTCGGGTGCGTTCAAGGGGACTGTGGACTATGCTCTCACTTGCTTCAGCAGTTTCCAAAGAATCAGGGCTGCGGAAATAAGGCAGTCCCAGTGTTGCAGCAGACGCTCTGCTCCAAACTGCACTTGCAAGATTGATTGTTTAGAAAAATCTCATGAGTGAGCTGGGTGTGGAGACCCTGACTCCTGTGGTCGCAGGCAAGTCGAGGGCTTCCAGTGCGAGGTCTAACAGTGCAATCACAGCAGCTTAATGATTTACTGCCCTTCGTTTTGCCACCTTCACTGAATGTCCTTGGCCGTGTGGCCTCTGGCAGGGCTGGCTGTGGTGCAAGGAGACAGTGCTCTCCAGCCCAGCCTGACCTCCCTCCATCCCTCAGCTAGAGCTGAGCATGTATGGCAGAGCAAGTAGCCACAGCGTGGCTGGGTGCTCCTGTTTGCGCCTCAAGGTGCTCCCCCTCTCCAGCACCTAGAGCTGGGAGCTGGCATCTGCCAGGGCTTTCAGCTCACCGTCTGGCATGCGGTGGCTCTGCTGCCCTCTCCTCCTGGCTCCACTGCCTTGCTGGGATTCAGCTTTCGGAGCAGCTTATCTCTGTTTCCAGTGTTCAGGCCTAGCCAAGCTGTGCGTGTTTCTTGTTTGTTTGTTGTTTCAGCCCTGGTCTCTGCCAGCCGTGGTAGCAGCAGTGCCGGCAGCCCAGCCCACAGCGACCACAGGGCTGGACCTCACTAAACCTCTCAGCTGTGCAGCCGGTCCAAGGGCGGCTGCGGTGGCAACAGCCCTGGAGGAAAGGCTGTTTGTTTACCCTGGGCCACAGGAGTGCTCGCAATGAGTCCGCAGGGTACGGGCCAAGCCGCAGTGTCTGGTGAGTGGTCGCAAGAGGATGGAGTGCACAAGGCATGGGAGCTGTGGTTTCTGGAGGCAGAGGAGCCGGTGCATGGCTTTGGCAGTGCCTCACAGGAGAAGCGGCCCCTGGGTTTGGACAGGAGGGATAGGGAGAGCTTCAGCTCTCTGTGGCACAGCTGCATTACTTTGCTGGGGTTTCCAGTGGCTGCTCTGGAGGTTGATCTCACATCTGCTCTCCCTCCTGCTCCACACTGGTGGAGCAGTGGTGAACACCCAGTGGCTTCTGCTGCTCTGGACTAGGGGCTGGGAGGATCCCTCGAGGTGCTGCCTTCCTAGCTTGTCCCCATCCCAGTAAGCCCAGTGGCTGCAGCCTTGTGGATGTCCTGCTTGCTCCGTGATTGTGGTCTGCAATCCCAGGGCCCATGCAGGATGGAGAGGCTGTCTGGAGATGCCACTCAAGCACAGGGACAACCATTACCCCTCTAAGTCACATGAAATAAGCTGAAATGTGGCTAGTTTCTCCCTTTCCTAAGGGAAACCAAAGCACAGATCATTGTCTGAGGCTGCAGGGGGTGTGGTGGTGCTGGGATGGAGACCCCAGGGAGATACGTACACCAGAGCTGTTCATCTCTCAGCTTCCTGGTTTGTCCCTCCTCCTGGCCAGGAGGATGGGCTGTTGCCTGGAACATGCTGAGGAGGGTGGATGGAGGAGGCATTGTACTGCATGGAACTGTGGAGGTTCAGGAAGGGACAGGTTGGTCCTGATGCTGTCACTGTGCTGTAGGGATGGGGATGGACTCCTCCGTCGTGCAGTAATCAGACCCTGGTGTTAGCAGAGTCAAAGTGTTTGCCTGTGGCCCAGCACCCTGACCTGCATCCCTCCTTCCCTCCAGCAGGCATGGACATGCTCAGTGCTTGGATGGGGAGAGGTGGAGGAACACTGGTGTCTGCCTGCTGCTGCTCCAGTACCCAGAGAAAGCTGCTGGGGCGGCTGCAGAGCCAGCGCCCTTGGGGAGGCGAAGGGCGGATGTCTGCATCCTCTTCTGCACCTCATTAACAACGAGGCGTCCCCTGTCACCAGCTCGCTGCAGAGCCCTGTGTGAGATCCCACTTCCCCCAGCTCCATTCTCCCCAGGCTGCTGAAAGCACTGGGGGGTTTGCTTACAAGTTTGCCAGGCTGGCAGTGAGCTGGGAGGGCTCCAGCTGGCGTGCTTGGGGAGCCCCGGGCTCAGCAGCCCTTTGACACAGGAACCCCAGTGGGAAAATTATTCCCACCCAGGCAAGCGGCCAGAAATCAGGGCCAGGCTCTGTTCACTCGCCCTGTGTGCTCTCAGTGTTGGGATATTGTTACTGTCACTGTTTGAGTTGTGCCGCCTTTGAGAGCCAGGGCAGAGGAAGGGGGAAGGCTGGAGACATCCCTGTCCTGTAGCACATGCTCCAGCATGAGGCAAGGGGACCTCAACCTCCTAGCGCAGACCCCAGCCCCATATTGAAGCCCTGTCTGTGCTCAGAAGCCACAGTGCAGAACCAGAGCGGAGCAACCATGGAGCCCAGCTGGGTCAGTGGGATGGTGAACTGTTCAGTGTCGGGTCTGGCACCTCCTGCCAGAGGTGCTGCTGTGGTGGGACAGGATGCAGCAGCTTGCTGGGATGAATTATCACCCTGCAGCTGCTGGTGGTGGCAAGACTGTCACCGTTACGCTTCCCTGAAAATCTCCTTATACTAATTTCATGCCTTGGATCTGCCCAAGATGTGCCCTTTTCCTATAGGGAGAATAGCACGCGAGGGGCTCCTCTTCCACCCGCAGACCCTGGCCCATCGCCACTGTCTTCAGAGGCTGTGGCAAAGTCATGCCACACTTTAATTACATCAATTAATTCCTGAATACCAGCCTTACTATGGCATGAGGCAGGGCCAGGGGGGCTGGGAGCCAGGAGCACAAACGGACTGTTGTATTGTCCTCCTGTCTCATCGCCTGCCAGGTCCCGCTGGCCTGCCCCCTCGCTCCGAAATTCTTCAGCATCCTCGTGGTCTGCCTGAGGCACTTGGCTGTAGCTCTCCTCCAAACTAGATGCCCTGGACCCTTTCTGAGGACTCTTTGTGCTGGGAGAAAAGATCTGGGAGCTGTCAAAGGCAGCGTCCGAGGAGAGTGGGCAGTCTTGTGCCCATCCCTTGGGCTGCACTGGGGGTGCCATGGTCCACGTGTGGGGGATGCTTCCCAGGGTATGAGGGTGACTGTGGCAACTCTTGGTGGTGGCCCAGTGAGGCTGCCCAAGACAGCCAGAGCTTTTGACCCCATGGCTCCGTGAGGTGTTGCTCTTCTCCAGTTGATGTCAGCTGCTCTCCCAGTGGCTGGAGAACTGTCAGCAGGCTTTGTGAAAACCTGGCAGCTCAGGAGTCCAGGGAGGCCATTTGTGAGCTGGTGTTTGCAACCCTGCTATCTGCTCCCATGGGACTTGCAGATCCTGTCTCATGCTGGGTCTTGGTTTCCCCAGGGGGAACAAAGCCCCTTGGTACCTCCAGGCTGTGCAAGGCCTTGAGGGGCATGGAGGATGGCCGAGGAGTTCATGCTCTTGCCTGGGAGATGTGATCTTCATCCTGCTTCAATCAGCCCAGGGGCCTCAGGGCATTTTGGCTCTCTGGGTCCTCTTCCTTGCTGTGGGATGATGGCATCATCCCACCCCAGGGCCCCTTGCTGAGGAGCACTGTGCTAATGGCAGCAGGGTTAGGGCTGGACAAAGACCAGAAGCTCAATATTGGGAGGGAGAAAGGCACCTGAATGCTTGTTTGAGCTCCTGGATGTAGACCCACAGCCACTGGAGCCCAATTCATCTTCTTGCCTCAGAGCTGAAAGCATCCCTTACCCAAGTGAATCCCCTTTTCTCTGATGATATTTTATCTGGAGAGATTTTGGCCACGAGCTGGGACCCTGCTGAGGTGGGGAGTGGGGCCCAAGCAGAGGCAGGGTGGGCAGAGCTGCCTGCTGGGCGCCGGCTAGGCAGTGGTGCCAAGGCAGTGGCTGCTGGTGGCCTCGCTCCCAGCAGAGAGCATTTTGAGGAGGCAGTTTAATTGAGCCCATTGTAATGCTATCTGCAGGAGCATTTTTGTGGAGGCTTTTTGCTCATTACAGCAGGAGCATCCGCTGGTGTTTCCCAGCCATGGGTCCCCCAGTCCCACTGCCTCTAATTCTGTGAGGCACTGGGGGTTTAGGCTTATGCTGCCTCATCCCTCCCCCCCCAAATCCTAACCCCACACCCCAGCCCTGTAGTGCTGCTGTGCTCATGTGCTGGGGCCCTGCTAGCAAACTGAGCTGGCAAATGATTAACGGGTGTGTGAAAGTCAAATGCTCTTTGCATAGATTGCAGGCAGCTGGAGCAGAGGGGAAGGAGAGAAAGGAGAGGAAAAAGGAAAAGGAGAAAGGAAAAGAAAAATGAAAAAAAACCCCAAAGCTAAAAGGCAAAATAAAAAAAATTAAAAAAAAGCAAGAAAAATAAAAGGAAAAATATATGGAAAGGAAAGGAAAGGAAAGGAAAGGAAAGGAAAGGAAAGGAAAGGAAAGGAAAGGAAAGGAAAGGAAAGGAAAGGAAGAGGAAAGGAGGTCAAAGTACCTTACAGAGACTACTTGGGGCCATGTGATGGTCTACTGGGAGGTTTCCCCATGGGATGGTGTGCCTTTGGGGCTGTCTGTTGAAGAGAGACAGGCTTTATTCCTGCCTCTATCTCCAGGCTTTCTGCTGGATGAAGCCTTTGGGATCAAAAATGATCAGAGGATGGAGCATGTCTTCTATGGGGAAAGGCTGACAGAGTTGGGATTGTTCAGCCTTGAGAAGAGAAGGATCCAGGGAGACCTTCTTGTGGCCTTTCAGGACTTCATGGGACCTGTCAGAAAGATGGGGACAGACTTTTGCTCAGGGCCTGTTGTGACAGGACAAGGGGTGATGGTTTTAAACTAAAAGAGGGAGGAAGCAATGTGTTACACTGGGGGTGGTGAGACCCTGGCCCAGGTTTCCCAGAGAGGTGGTTGATGCCCCATCCCTGGAACCATTCTGGGTGAGGTTGGCTGGGGCTCTGAGCAACCTGCTCTGGCTGCAGATGTCCCTGCTCACTGCAGGGGGGTGAACAAGATGGCCTTTAAAGGTCCCTTCCAACCCAGCCCAAACCAATCTATGATTCTGTTTTTGTGATTCTGGTTTTTATGCAGGGTGTTTCTCTTCCTCACAGCTAGGGAGGCAGTGGTGTGCTGCTTCTCATATGGGAGTGGTGTGTGCCATCCTGTCTGTGCCAGGGATGGAGAGGGACTTCAGCCTCTCCTTGAGGATGCTCAGCCCTGCTGCCTGAACAGCCCCACCTGTGGTTGGAGTGATACTGGGCACCACCTTGCTAATAAAGCCACAGCAGAGTCAGCCCTGCCTGGCATCACACTTGGGCCACCCAGCAGGCTGAGAGGGGGACTGGCATGTGCCTGCTCTCCTCCAGCTTGCCTGGGCACCAAGGTGGTGCTTTGGAGGCGGGGAGAAGGGTAGCCAGGCTGCCATCCTGGGGCAGTGGTAGCAAAGGCACAGTGTGTGAGCCGCAAAGGGTCTGGGTGTGAGTTGCACGTGTGTCTGCAGAGGGGTGGGCTGTGTGCTGGCACGCTTGTGCAGAACAGCAGGGTGTGAGCTTGCACACGTGTGCAGAGGTGCAGTGTTTGAGCTTGCGCACGTGTGAGCCCACATGCGTGCACGTGGGTGGCAGTGTTTGAGCCTGCACACACGTATCTGGATATGCAACATGCAGGCCAGTGTGTAAACAGGGAGTATGGGATCCTACTCACATACTACAAGATGGGCTGGGTGTGAGCTTACGTGTGTGTGTGTGCACATGGGTTGTCCCTGGGGAGACAGGGCTAAATGGAGCCCCAGGCCCTGAAACAAGAAGGGAGGATGATTTCTGCAGCAAAAATATTCCCTTTGCAGCAAAGGGTTAGAAAACAAACGTCCCTTCCAAAACAAATGGGGCTTGTTGGCCCCTGCAATGGAGAGAGTTGCCAAGAGGCTGCTGGGTGGGAAAAGCTACACAAACATTGGTTTAATCCCTGTGCCCTCCTGCCGTCTGCAGGGATGCTCTAGCAATGTCCTTGCCTCTTGCACCCTGAGATGCTGCAAGGCAACAGGGAGTTGCCTGGGGATTGCTCCTCACCCAAGGAGTCTCCTGTGTCCCTCTCTATGGCTCCCCCAGACCTGCCCTGGCCAGTAGCTGAGGTCCCCAGGAGTTTTCCATCCTCCATTGAGGACTTGTGCTCCCTTTGCTGTAGGGCACGGGGCATTTGATTATCCAAATGGGATGGGGTGCAGGGAAAATGCATCTGGAGCTTCTTGAAGGTGCACAGAGACAGTGAGAGGCAGCAGCAGGAGCTGGAACAAGGGATATTCCCTGTAAATTAAAGGACGAATCATAGGGCCACCATGAGTTCAAATATTGGAATATGGACCTAGAGAGGGATGGGAATCTCTGTCCTTGGAAATACTCAGACCTTGACTGGAGCAGCCTGGGAGCTCTTGGGTGGGAGCAGAGACCTTCATGAGGCTCCACCACCCAGCACCAAATGCTGGTTTGGGGAGAAGGTATCTCCTGGAGTAGGAGGTTGCAGGTGGGGAAAGCAAGAGTGGGCACAGGGACTCTTGTCACCCCTTCCCTCCCCCTGCCACAGCCCTGAGCCTGGGTGCTGCACCCTTTCATATTAGTGCTGCAAGCCAGTGAGTCTGCATCCTGGCCTGGATCTGTGCTTGTCTCCCATGTCTTGGAGACCAACCTGCCACCTCCTCCTCATCTTCATCCTCCTCCTCCTTCAGCATTTTGCTGCGGCACAGCTGCCCTGCTGGTGCACTGTGTTGTCTGCTTAAATCTGAGTCAGTGTCTCACTCACCAGAACCACTGAAAGAACCTGGGATGAGGCTCAACAGTGTCTGGCAAATGTACAATCCACTTGAAAAATGTTTATGGAAGAGGAAAAAATAGCAAAAGGTTGAGGAAAGAGAGAAGAAGACAGACAGCAACCCCACGAGACCCTCCCCTCAGGAGCAGGAAGCGGGAAACATAAGGAGCCATTTATTTTAAGTAAACTATAAATATCAGACTACAACAAACGCATGTAAGAAAAGAAAAGTTGGTCTGAATCCAAAGATTTCCAAGAGGTCTTGAGCAAACATGTGTGATTGAGTCTGGCAATATTGTGTGTGCGTGTGTGCTGGTGCATGTGCTAATCAGGGACTGCGGCACCAGATACAGCATCATCCCCCCAAATTAAAACCAGAGCAAAGTCAAAATCAAGACAAAAATGTGTCTGGGTCTCAAGGCTGGTGATAAGATCAGTGTGTGGGGGAGTGAAAGCAGGGAGTGCCCCACAATGCCCTCACACTGGAACACATCCCTCAGAAAATGCATGCTCCGGTTGGGAGCCACTCTGTGCTGCCATGCCACGCTGCCCAGCCCCACCACCACCTTGCAGAGCATCCCAAGCCTGGGATTAGGGGACCTGGGGCTCTGGACAGGGTGCTAGGGGGGCTGTAGTTGCCACTGGTGCCTGTCTCCTTGACTAGTGCTTCCTGCCAGGACTGTGGCATGGGCTGCCAGGTTGGCTCTGGGCTTGTACCACCACTGCCAGCGTCTTTCCCAAGTCCCCAGCTGCCAGCACACTGCCTGTGGGCTCTTAGGACCTGGCCTGCAGCCACATCCTCATGGGAGTATCAGTGTACTCCCAGCTCTGTCAACTGCATCTCCCAGATTGTCTTGGAGAAACAAGCATCAAGGACAGTGTCTGGTGGATGCAGCTGCAGTGTTGGGCAGGGAAGCTCTGCTAGGGAGGAATTGGGGCAAAGCTTGTTCACCACTGTAGCTGGGAAGGACCCCGAGTAAAGGTGCTGGGTGCTGGAGGGCATGGCCTGGTGTGTGCAGAACTCCCATCCTGCTCCTTATGGGAGGAGATCCATCCCAGGGAATTGCCACAAACCCAGCCTTCTTAACGCCAAACTGGCACGCTTGGCTAGCAGTTCTTGGGTTGCAGAGCTTCAGCCTTTAGCAGCAGTCCTGGAGCTTGCTTGCACCCTACCAGCGCTAGTAACCCTGTGTTCACACTTGGGCAACTTTTGGCTGATCTGCACCATCCCCCTTTGAGCCCTGCTTTGAGCCCATGAGAGCCCTGCTTTTACCTCAGGCAGAGAATAAATCTTATGGGCATGAGGTGCTTGTCCTTGTCATGCTGCCAGGTTTGATGACAGTTAACATATTGCTCTGCAAATGGCGCCTGCTTTGTGTGACTGCTCTTATCACAGCGAGCTGACGTGTTTTGCCCTTTTCACCCGTGTAAAGTATCACCCCGGTCCCTAAGGGCCAGCCTGGCTTTCATGTGCCCCACTGCTGGGACTTGTGTTTTTGCTGCCTGGGGTACCTCTGTCCTTTCTCCCAGCTGGTGCCTGATGATTAAAGGCAGCATGGGAGGGGACAGGGATGCCAGCAGCGTGCTTGGCCTTGGAGCACCCGATGCACCCATATGTCCAAGGGTGGCTGTACCAGCACCCTGTCTGCACATGCTCATTGCTGGTGGCTGGCTGCCCCAGCTGGTGGCTCATGGAGCTCTGTATGGCTGCCACAGGGCTGCTCCTGCCACAAGGCACCAGTCAGCACTGGGTCTGTGCCAGGGCAGGTGGCCAGTGGTGGGTAGCCAGTTTCCAGGGCTTGGTGGGACCTTGGGGTCCATGTCCCACTGTGCTGAGGTGGGGGGTGATCTGATGGCTCCCACACCACCCTGTCAGCTATGCCCTCCTCTTGCCTAGTCAAAGGATACTGGTGGAGCTGGGCTGGAGCAGACTGAGATATTGGCTGTTGATGTGCCACACCAGACTATGCCACTGCTCCTTCTCATCTCGTGGTGCCCACAGGAAGCCACAGAGAGAGGTTTTGCCTCCCATGCTGCCTGTTTGATCCTTCAGGAGCATTGCAGGACAGCAGAGTGCTTCGTGCCAGATGTGTCTGCAGGATTACAAATAACCCAAGTAACAGATTGCTGTGTCACCACTCGTTTGCTGTCTGCCACCACCATTGTCTTACATCTCTGTGGTCACTGTGGCCTCCTCCAGCTGCCATCGCTTGTCACCATCAGTCACACACACTACCCTCAGACTTGGCCATTAGGCAGATTAGCCTTAATTGGTACTGCCCGTCATCACTAATCACTATCCTCATTGTCAGCTTCAACACCACCCAACGCCCACAATTTCCACTTATTAGGAGTGTGGTGGATTCTCTGGCGTGTCGTGTCTCTGATCCAAGATCAGATATCTCCTCTGAAGGGGACTGCCCAGCTTCAACATGTCCTGGGAGCCCTAATCCCTGAGCAGGCTCTTCCGGTGCTCCCAAGTCTTTGAGTGGGTTTGTCCCTCCTTGGCTTAAAAAGCACCTGCTGCTGGTCCCCAGGGATAGGAGAAAATGAGACCCAGGTTGTTCTGAGTCCAAGGGTGAGCTGAGGGGGTGCTCAGTAATCTGGGCTGCTCTGGTGAGTCTCAGGTGGGGACTGCATGAACTGAAGGTAGGACATGTTTGCATACCAGTCCCTATCTGCAGCCCCATCCCTCTCCACTCTCATAGGATTTTTCATCAGGAGCAGCTTTGGTGGAGGCCATGAGACAGGCTCATGGGCAGAGTGGGCACCCAGGGCTGGTGTCCTGCTCCAAAATGTGCTGAGCCAGAGCTAAAAATGGGGTGGGTGCAAATGCAGAGGGATCTTTTCCTCTCTGCTGGGTTTCTTCTGGGTTCGCAGCACTGCTGCACCCTGCCGTGCATCCCCTGATGCCATGTTGCAGCTGCTGCTGTCCCTGCAGCAATGCCTGTGGCACTTGTCTGGTGTGCGGCTGGTCCCAGCAAGGAGGGAGCAGCTGCCATGTGTTTAGGAGAGACCCAGAAAATATTGGGTTGAGCTATAGGGAAGGTCAAACAAACCATTTATTTTCAGGCAGAATGGTCAGATGTGAGCATCTCTGTTTAGGAATCACATCCAGATGCTGAAGTTAAACATCTGGGCTTCACCTCTGTGTTTTGTCTACACCCCCCAAGCGCAGTGCAGCCTTTGGAGCCATCTGTGGAGGTGTTATCACCTCATTCATCAGCCTCCCCTCACCTCCGGCCGGGGCTCCCACATTCCCTCCCATGTGCTGGAAAGGGCTGGGAAGAGCTGGGATTTCAGTGTTCTGCTGCTGGTTGTGCTCTGCCTGTCCCCTGCATCCACCTCACAGGCTGCTTTGAAGCTGCCATTGGTGCAATGAGTCCGAGGACAGGCATCTTGGCCCTTTCCCTGGGCAGCAAGGTGGGAGAAGATGAGAACTCTTCATGTGCCATGAAGGGTTGGGGGACTGGTGGAGGGTTTGTGCAGCCCCAGGAGAGGAGAGATTGATGGAGGGTTTGTGCAGCCCCAGGAGAGTCATGCCTGCAGGGTTTCAGTCCTTCAGTGGGGGGTTGTGTGCTGGGCATCTGCTGCCCAGGCAGCTCATATCCTGTTGAGCAACTCAGCTGGCACAAACAAATCTGTCTGTGGGAGGAGGTCCTGAAACCCTACGTGCAGCCAGTGCTGGAGCAAAGCTGGCAGCAAGGCCACGGTGTGGGGTGGCAAAGGGCATGTGGCCAGGGCACGCTCCAGGCTGGAGGGTCTGATGCTGGTGGGTGCAGCCCAGTGCTGGTGAGGCAGATCTCAGCAGGACAATGCCATGAGCAGATGAAACCAGAGACAGTTGAATGGCTCCAGTGAGCTGTTTGATCTGGTGCTGTAGCTTCTGAGTCCTCTCCTTTGTCAAGGCCCTGCTCTCCACGTGGTGTTGTTTCTAGAGAGGCTCTGGGGCTTGCAGCCCCCATGTCATATGATCTGCCGAGATCCAGGCTCTTTGGACATGTCTACTTCATGAAGAGCTGCTGGCTTCTGGACTGGAGACCTTGCTTGCTTCGGGTGATCTAACCCATGCAGTGGCACAAGGCATGGACAGGATCTTCACAGCACTATGTGAATGCTCTGTATGTCTCCTTTTCCTTCAGCAGCACAAGGAAAACTGTCCTTGCACCATGTAACCTCTGGGAGCAGAATAAGAAGGCACATTTTGCTCAGGGGATTACAACTCTGTGGCTTCAGTCATGGGGTGGAATGGGAATCACCACTGTCCAAACAAAACCAAGACCCAGCTCTTGTGACTTGTCCAACTCAACCAACTCAGGCTTGCCTCTGTTGCTCTGGATGTTATTTTGGCCCTGGCTTACTGCTGCCTCTGGTCTTCCAGGAAGATTCCAGATATCCCCAGCATGCCTGGAGGCAGAGCGTGCTGGATGTCTCACTCAAGCCTATTTATCACCCAATTTCCAGGCCAGTGCTGCAGACTTGAGACAGCTGCAACAAGGGATCATAAGATCCTAAAAAAGGACCCAAATTCCTACCGTGATGACAGTCCTGCCTCCCCACAGTACTTTCACTTGCAGAAACCCAAGGCACATTACATTTTACAGCCTTGTACCAAGGACTCACCACCTCTGGAACAGGCCATCAGGCTGGGTATTGCAATCATCCTTTCTGAAGGTTGGCCACTACTGATCACTGGGAAATATGAGGTTTTGAAGCAGAGCTGGACGAACACACCACCAATGTCCAACTTTCCCAGGTGATCCTTCTGGTTCAGAAGGGACTAAATGTCAAAAAACCTGTTGTTCACTTGGCATCCTCCATCTGCAGAGCTTTACGGTGGTGAAGAAGCCTGTGTTGTCTGTTACGGATGCACTCTATGAGGATGGGAACCTCACACTTAAATGTGCTTTCCCCCCTGAGACCTGGAAGAGTCTTACCAGGAGATGGCCCTTCTGTTTCATGCAGACAAAGCACTGAGGCAAACAGCAGAGTCGAGGTCAGAGCTCTGGACCCCAGCACTACTCTGTGGTCAGCTCTGCTGCAACAGGGCCTCTCCAGTGGTGGGAAGAAGCTTGGTGATGCTGTCTGAGGCTGTGGCCAGGAGGAACAATCACAAACCTGGATGGGAAGTGCAGCTTCATGCTTGCTGCTTCCTTGGCTCAAAGTGTCAGGCCCATAAAGATCAAAGTGCTTCCCCCTGTTTTGCTTCATTCTTCTGCTGGGAAACGTTGTGAATGTCCTGGCACAGGCAGCCTTGGAGCACCTTCTCTGTACAAGTCAGATCCAAGATACTAAAAGAAAATAAAATGGTTCCTTCCAGCTTTTCCACGAGGGAGTCTGACCACGAGCTGAAGCAGCAGAGCCCAGGAGTGTTGGCAGCGTCTCTGGTTCCAGCTCCTCCACTCAGGGTTGGGTCTCCCACTGGCACTGGTGCCCTGGACACGTGTCCCTGTTTGTGTTTCCCCAGGGCTGGCTTCGTATGTGGGCAGCTCTGCTCAGGATATGTCAGCTGTGGGTAAATCAAGCGGACCTTGCTGTGGCCTGCTCTGCAGGGTGCTTTATCCACCTTTTGCTTTTCTTTTGCCTTGTGAACCCATTTTTTTTTCCCCAAGTCTTCATCCCCAACTCTGCCTGGAGGTGAATTGCAGTCGCATGTGATGATGGAGCTGATGCTTGCCTCCCTCTGTGGGATGCTGAAGTTGGGAGTCAGCACAATTGACTGAGCAGCATCAGTGTGTTGCATGCACCATCCCCTGACAAACAGGCAGTGCTGGCTGTGTCCTGGACCCAGCGCCATGCAGGGTCTGGAGCAGCATGGTGGCCACAGGGGTGGCTGGGTGGCACTCCCAGAATGAGCAGGTCTGGGGGAGTGTCTCCCAAAATTGTGTTTCTGGCCTCACACTCAGGCTGGACAAGTAGAGAGACATTTGGAGCTGATTAATTAGTAGAAAGGAAAAAGGACTAGAAATAAGGAACAGCTGCCACTTGAAATAGAGAGCGGCAGTAAGTTTATGGCAAGGGCCAGAGGCAGGGAGCAGCAACTTTGGGGGTTTGGGGCATTCCTTGCATCGAATTGCTATATGACAAACCCTTCTCATCTCCACAGGCAGCCCCCATGGGATGAAGACCAGCTTGTGATGATCTGCAGTGTGTGACCTGCAGGTTTTGTTCAGAGCTGGCCAAGAGGCAGGATTGTTTTACACTACCAGTTGACCACGTTTGATTCAAAAACACATCAGAGAAATTTTGGTGTGTTGAAGACAGTGATTTGGATATCCCAAAGTAGCTGACTGCTCCTGGGAAGGTGTCTCTTGAGTTCTTCTAAACATCCATGACCAGTCAATGCTGGGCACATAACCCCAGTCAGGTGGGCCTTTTGGTCTAACCTTGTGGGACATCTCTAAATGCATCCCTGTGAGTACCAAATAAAATTGATAATTTTCTTGCCTTTTCTTCACATGCTCCTTCCTGAATGTAGGACCCAACCAACTAGAAGATGAGGCACAGAGAGGGAAATTGGGCAAGGCAGACCCTCTGCAAGAGCATCCTTGCTGAAGACATCTGTCTTTTGCCTTCTTTTGGGGCTCAAGCTCAAGCTTGACTTCCAGGCAGGTGTTTTGGTGGCTCTTCTGTGCAAGAATATCTTTCCCTCAAGCATCATCATTAAATATAGCTCTGTTGCCTCCATATCTTTTTTTTGAGGTCAGGATCTTCAGGGTGCCTCAAATGTGGGTGATTGTCCAAATTATTGCCCTACCCTTTGCACCCTGTGATTCCCAGAGGTCCCCCTCCCTGTCTCAGCAAAATCTGGTGGAGATGGCACCAGTGTCTGGCTTCGATGCTGTGGCCAGGCTGGGAGAGGGGACCACACGATGGTCCTCATGAGGTGCTGTGGGCTTGTGCCTTATCAAACACCCAAGAGCCCCTCTTGGGGAAAATCTACAAACCAGACATACATATATATAAATATATATAGGAGTATCCTCTGTGTGGGTGGCTGAGGCCTTCTGGCAGCCCAGAGTTTGGTCTTGAGAGCACCTTGGAAGAAAGTGGCTGAAAATCAGGAGTTTTGCCCTTGTGGAAATTGTGATATTTCAGAATTTGCTTTTGTCCTCAAGAGGGTGGAAAAATCAACTTGTTAAAACGTTCCGTTGGATGGAAAGTTCAAAAAAAAAAACCCCAAAAAACCCAAATCCAACACAAATGAAGGCAGAAATGCTCAATTCAGCAAACTTCATTTTCTTCTTCCACATCCCAGCCCATGCCCTCTCAAGCTGGTGGGGCCTCACTAGCCCCTGCTCTTCTCCCTGGATTAAGCTTCACGAGGGCCTGGGCTCCTGTGGTGGGACTTGGGGTGAGCGACAGTGACCTGTGATGTGTCATGGGAGGTTTTGTGTCAAGCTGACCTCAAACTATTCTGGTTCTGCTAAATAAGCCCGAGATATGGCCTCTGGGAGAAAAATAGAACTTTCTCATGCAGAAAACATTCTTTTGCAGAAGCTGTGTTTTCCACCAGAAAAGTGCTGACCAGCAGGGCTGTGGACAGTCGAGGCTTGGCTGAGCAAGAAGAGTGGGATGTTCTGAAAGTGGGGAGAGGGGTCTGTGCTCTGAGCTTGTCAGCAGAGCAGTGTGGAGTCCAGCTACGTGTTCTTGGATGGGAAGGACCACCTGAAGGCTGCTAATGGAGATAACCAGAGTCTGTGATGGTCACATGGAGTATTTTTCTCCAGCCTGGTTTCTTGATGCGGAGAAGTAGCTTAAAAGTGGGTGTCTGTAGTTTAAGTTGGTATTTTACCAGTGAAAAGAAAAGGGGAGGTCCCAGATCTTCATCTCACACATAGGGTCTCACCAGGCACCACCGTGAGGCTCTCCATCCCCATAAGGCAGCATGATGCCATGCTCAGAGAGCACGTAGAGGGACAGATGGGCAGGTGGGAATGTTCCACACGCTGGCCAGGTTCAGGTTTTTTTCTGTTGATTCATGGAGACATATCCCCACATGAACAAATGTTCAGCACAAGGTGAAACATCTTGTGGTGCTCCCAGACCCAGAGATCTCTAACTATTGTTAGAGCAGGAATCAACCACCACCGTCCCAGCTGCTCCAGGAACAGAGTTGGCCTCAAACCCGCCACAGCGGTGGCAGAGGTGGTGATGAGGAGGGGGTCTTTTCTCTCAGCAGACTGCCACTTCTAAGCCCATCTTCCTAATGCGGGCTGGCTTTGAAGGAAAGCTCCAAAGTATGCGTTTCATTAAGATTTAATAAAGCAGCTGCCTGCTCCTGAAGCACAAAATGATTATTAGACCCTTTATTGAGAATTAATAGCTATGTAATCAGCACGTATCTGGTTCCTACAGGCATCTATTACATAGCTTCTAAACCTCAGTGAATATGTTTCTAATTGGCCTTTAAGAACATGCTGTTGCTTTATTAAACCCTAATTAAATGCATATTGGGTGAGGTCCATTCAGAAGTGGTTATTGCAGACTACTTGTCATTACCTAATATGTGCAACCTAATGGGCGTTCAGCTTATTTGCTCTGTTAATTATTAGATTTTACGGTCTTTGTTTGGGCTTTGTTTTTGTAATTTGGATCACAGATGTTGTTTTCTTCCCTATTCAAAGTCATCTGAAGAAATGAGTGCTACTGTACAGGGAAGGACTGGCACTGGGTTCACCAAGCAAAGCACACTGGGAGAGGCTCTTCCCAGTCTACAGGTCTTTTTAGGGATGCTTCTGCATTGACTGCTTGCATTAGGCTCCAGCTGAAGCATCTCAGCTATGGTGGAAAGTATGGCTTCAGGATGGGCTGAGGTCTTTGGGGTGGGCTTCAGGCTGGACCACCCTAGAGGTCCTCGGTCTACATTGTGGCCTGGGGGCAAGTCATTTACCAGGCTCAGCTGCAGCTTCCACCGGCAACCTGAGAATCCCTCCAGTCTTGTTTCTAGCCATTACCAGTGAGGTGTGATGGTGGTGCTGGGGCAACCATGCCAGCTATGACCAGCCTTTGTCCTCAACTTGGCTTGCTGTCTGTAAAACAGGGATGCCAGTTCTGCCTTCACAGAATCATAAAATCATCTAGCTTGGAAAAGACCAAGATCATTGAGTCCTTCATACAGGCTCTGAGCTCTGTCACACATCTCTTACACATATGCAAACCCGTTTCTCAAATCCTTATGAGCACAAAGTGAGAGGCACCAAATATAATAATTAGGGGGTGTGGAGGACTTTGGGTTATGGTCTTTGGCTGAACAGCAGGATAAGGGCTACTGATGTGATGCTTTGGTGGTAAAGGAACACTGCAAGTGCAGCCAGTCAGCAAACTGCTATGGGAGGATGCAGTGTTGAGCAGGACAATGTAGTTGAGTTCTGGGAAGCTGCATGGATTTTGGTTTGGGACCTATATTCCATTTCTTTTTCCTGGCAGTGGTAGCACATGTCCATTCAGCAGATTCAGGACAGGTCATTTCCAGAGCAGGTATGGGAAAAAATGCTTTCTTTTTATTTACAGCTGCATCATGTTGTCTAAGGCAAAATGGAAAAGCCAAAATCGAGGAATGACAGAAGTGGAGCAAAATTTCTGTAGTTTGTCCAAAACAAGATTTTTGGTGAGCTTTTTCTTTTTCTTTTCTTTCTTCCACTTAGTTTGGTTTGGTTTGTTTTTTTAGGGAGAGAGGAAGGAATTTTCCATTGTTGGAGGATTTCAAAACTCCCCAGAGCCACTTGGATGGGATGGTGGCAGCCATGAGTGCAACACCAGCTCCCCATCCTTTATCCTGCTCTGTTGCCCCATGCTCTGGTGAGTCTGAGCACAGTGCTCAAGGCTCAGGTGCCTCCACTGGCTTGGCTGGGCAGCACCATGGGGGTTACATGGGGGCTTCAGCTGCATGTTGTTAAGGGTTCAGAGGGAAACTGGGTCATTCTGGGACCTTCTCCAGGTCATCCTAGGACTATCTCCAGCTGCTGAAGTGGAGAAGCAGCAGTCCCATTGGAGCCCCTGATGTCCTTTACCACACTGGGGTGTCTCACATCTGCTGCCTGGGCTGTCACTCTCCATTTGTGCTCCAACTTTTTGCAGAGGGCTAAGCTCAGGTCCCAGCCCCAGGCTGTTGTGGCTGGGGAGAACGTGCAGCTCTGGCCCCCGGGGCTGGCTCTGGTATGAGTCACTGCTCCTCAACAGCACCTTGTGATCCTCAGCTTTCTGCAGCTTTGTTGTGTGATCAGTGGGATAAATACAGATGCTCTGATACAGGGAGAATGAGCACCTCACCTGAACTTTCACTTCCACCTTGAACCACCCTCAAGTCAACTTGCTAACACTTGAAAACCTTGAGCTAGCCTCCCTCCACCTATTTATTTATTTTTTTTAGGTTTTGCAGCCTTTGTACTTTCTGCATCCCGTTGGAAGCAAAGGTGCCAAAATACTTTGTGAAAGCCTGTTCTTGCAGTGTTTCCCAGACCTTCCCACACCCAGAAATGCCGGAAACCGTGGGAGCAATCCCGCTTGCTGGAGAGCCTCAGCACAGGTTTTGCAGACCCTGGAGATCTGGAGAAGCTTGAACTTCCCCAGGCGTGGACCTCTCTCCAAAGCCAACAGGAACCCGGAAACTTTGGGGCCTCTTTGGTTTCACTCCTCTCTAGACTCTGAATTTTTAAACTCAACCTTTGTTTTATATTTATGTGTTGCATGAATGTGCCCTTATTTTTCTAATTAGGGTCTCAAATTCCTGCTGCCTGCAGGCCAGGGTTTGTCTTGCTTGACTTAGGGCCAAATCACAGAGGTATCTGGGCTTGGAGCTGTATCTCCTTGCTTTCCTTCAGAGCCAGTGGAAAAAGAAAATGATCCAGACCTTGGGGCAGCTCTCCCAGGAAAAGTGTTCTCCTTCTCTGCAGTGAAAGTTGGAGACCAGGTGGCTGTGGGAAAGATCTGTGAAGAGCTTTAAGTGGTGCTGCCAAGACAAGCCAAAGAGGACCTCTTCTTCTTCTGTGTGAACTTTGTGGAGATGGAGATCCTCATCCTCTGCAGAGACAGTTTGGTTTGAAATTTAAGAGCAATGAACCACTGTTTGTTCATTTAACATTTCCCAATTACTTTGCTGATGGCTATTTTATCTGAATGGGCTTCCCCTTCCTCAAGCTCTGTCTTGATTTTCTTCTCCTTCCTAGGAAATGTAAGGGAGAGGGGAGAGGAGATTTCCATTTCTGTGGAAACAGCACTTTTCTGCTTACCTTCCCTGGGTGGAGGGAGAGGGAAGAATTCACAGAAAAGCTGAAAATGAGGAATTTTAATTCTGAAATTTTCCTTAAAATAATAAAAAAAAGGTAACACTTTTCACAAACCCTTCTGGCCACAGTTTTATTTTATCCCATTTCCAGCCAAAGAGAAAAGTCTCAGGAGTGGATTACAGGTGACTTGAGTCCCATTTTAGTTTGCTTCTGCTTCAGTGACAGTGTGGGACCAAGCCATGATCCAGGGCATCTCCAGCCTGTGGTGGGGCTGGAGCACAGACCAGTGAGCCCTGAGCACCCTGCTGCCACCCCAGGACCTCTGCCTGGCCACCATGGAGCCTTGCTGAGGGACAGACACAATCTGTTGGGATGCCTGGCCTCTGGCAGAGGGGCAGTGTGGGCACCTGGCCACATCCTCAGCTGCACCAGCAAGGTCTGCCTGAGCCGTTGCTGGCAACAGAGGAGTGAGGCACCCGTCTGGGTCTCCTCATCACCTCCCTTCTGCTGGTGGTTTACAGGTCACACTCGAATGGCTGGATCCTGCCCAGCACATGGCTTCTGCCTCACCAGCTTTCCTTCTCCTGTGTCTCCCAGCTGGTGCGTGTGGCCAGCGGTGTCAGTGCTGCGTTCCACCGACGCATGCATCCCATGGGTGATCCTGCAGGTTGCCTGAGGGTTGATGTGACTGTGAAGGTCCCACCTTGGAGGAGAGCTTAATTCTTTCAATTTCCCCCCTCCCTTGATGTTCCCCTTGGCCATGGATCAACTGGCATCACCCAGCAAGTCTTTCAGCAAAGATGAGCAAAAAAAAAAAATCTCTACATGCCTGTAAAAGGAAAAAGGAGAGCACGGCAGAGACAGGCCGGCTGATACAGCTCCACTTGCTGCTGCGGAGGCGGGAAGCCTTTTGGACAGGATTTATTTTGTATAGTCTTCCACACAAACTGGATCCCCCTCCCCTCCCGGCCCTGCCCGGCCTTAAATCATATCCTTTGTAATGACATTTCGTGCTTGTGTGGCGCCTCGCTTCTGAGCATCCCCAAGTGCTCTATAAATAACGGACGTCTCTGGGCCTGCCAGGAGGACGCAGCACCACCCCTTCTGCACCCCTGCTACCCAGACAAGGTGATAAACCCATCCCACAGTCTCACCCGGATGCCTGGCTGTGCTGAGATTAGTGTGGCAGCATCCCCTGCATCCCTCTTGGCTCTCCTCCCACTTCAGCTGCCCCCATGGACATCTCTGTCCCCTCTGGGGTGCCTGAGGCAAAGTACTCAAGGATGAGCAGCACTGTCTGTAGCTGGCAGGATGCTGCCCTGCAGCCTGGCATGTGACCTGCGGCCTCATCTCCTCCCAGGAGGACCCCAGGGAAGACCCAGCCAGGGAACTAGCATGGCCAGCCCCTGCCATGGCTGCAGGGCCTCTGATGAAGTCACCCTCTGTTTCCTCAGACTGCTTTTCTCAGGTGAGGAATGCATTTGTCTGGCACACTGGGTCCTGATGCTGGAGCAGGGTGCGAGTTAACCACGTGGAAGACTTGCTTACTGATGAGTCCAAACAATACAGTGTCTAGGATTCCCTCTTCCCTGTCCAGGGTCTTTGCTGTCATCAGGTCCTTCTTAGTCCCGTCCAGAGGTTTGTTCACAGCTGCAATGTCCCAGAAGATGCAGTGGTTTTCATCTGACACTGCTCTGGCTTGGCCTGGCAGCAGGAACAGTCTGCCTTTCCAGATTTGTTCCGGATCCTTTGGCTGCCTGGCTTCCTCCACTGGACATCCCAGGCTGTGGGCAGGGAGGAGCCCATCTGCTGTAGGGACCATTGTCTGGCTGCTGATGAAATACCTGCTTCCAAGCAAGATTTTCAGCTCTGCCAGCTGTTTTGGTGACTGTTTCCAGCTGCCTACTAGACTTTTCTGAAAATCACCCCCCTGGGAAGAGACCTTTTCACTTCTTTCATATCTAAAAAGCCACAGCCCAAGACCTGACTGGAGGCAGTGACACCTTCTGTCTGGGAGCCAGTGGTGTTGCCAGCTCTCATGCAGCCTCTTGGGTGACCCTTGCAGTCTACACAATGGTGGCTGTGAAGGGTCTTCACCCATGAGGGAAGGAACCTGCTTGTCTATGTCCTGATCCTTATCAGACCAATGAGGTGGGGATAGGAAAAGGAGAGACTACTCCTGGCTGTAGCTGATGTCTTCTTCCAGCTGGTCACCACTGGAAGAGTCAATGCACAAACCTTCATGGGCACATGGGTTGGCTCCAGGTCCTGATGGTGCAGCTACCTCCTCTGAGTCTGGAGGATGGGGTTTGAGTCTGCTGGGCCACTGCAGCTGCTACCATGAAGACCTGGTGGCCTGCCTCAGCCCCCCAGGTACTTGGCTATGGGTCTTCATTGAGCTCTGTGAGTACCAGGTTGCTCTGGGCTTCTTTTTCCTGTGCAGAAAGGCAGTTTACTTATTCTAAGACATCTTGAGGAAAAAGATTGAAATCTGAGGGAAAGTTTGTGGTGAAATGGGGAAAAGCAAATGCTCTCATCTGGTCTTATCATCTCATCTCATCATCTCATCTCATCTTCAAATTTTATCCCACTCCATCCTATCCCACCTATCCCATTCCACTCACCCCATCCAACTCCACAACCCGTCCATCCTGTTCCATCCTACCATATCCCATCCCACCCTATCTTATCCCACCCCATCGCCATCTCCTCTGGTCATCCATGCCAGCCATCCCCAGACAGAGGTCTTCTTGCTGGTGGAGCAGTCCTGGTGGTGGTGGAGGCCACTTTTCTAATCCAGGGTGTATGTCAGTGAAAACAGAAACCCAATAAGCAAGATAAGGAGACGATTTATAATGGAGTTTGTGAACTTTAGGAAAGAGCTTTACAGCCAGACTTTGCAGACCACACAGGGAGAGGTTATACTCTCCAAAACCTTGGAGATTTTTTAAAAAATATTTTTATATTTAAAAAAAAAGAGTTTCCAAGAATTAAATAACACGAAAGTGTATGAAATATGATGTAGGGAATGTTCCCATTGCTCTCACATCTGAAGTTAATTTGGGAGACACTCTGAATAGCTTTTTAAAGAGTGGATAAACATTGGCATCAAAAGTGTAAATAAAGTTACCAGACAAAGCGGCCGTTCAAAGAGAATTGTCTCTGGGATATTGGCTGGGCAGTTTTAATGGCTGCGTGCAGGAACATTTGAAGATAAAACAAGGGCCTGTCTGATTAGCACAGGGTAAAGTTGACCACTTTGTCTCCCTCTCATGATGTCAAAGGCAAGCAGTGCTAGCAGCCACTCTATGATGGTTTTCCACCCGGAGGCAGTGCTGGTGAGAGGTTCCATGCCTGAGGGACCCTGGCAGACCCCTGCACTGCTGATGCCCAAAACTTTGGCCACACACTTCCAAGAAGGAGATATGAAGATCCAGCCTTTAATCTGATGGGTGCTGGTCCCTTGGGTGATCTGGCTTTGTCAGAGATGCTGGGCTGGTGAGAGCCTGTCCCAAAGTGTCTCTGAGAATCCCTTATCACACCTTGCCTTGCCTTGCATCTGCTGCTTTACCCAGGACAGTCCTCCCTGGATGGTAATAATAGTGTCGATGAAAAAAAGACCCGTGGGTTGTCCAAGAACAGATCCCTTATTTCATGGTGAACTATACTGCAGTAATAGTCTAATGATGGATGGAAGGCTGATGGGCTGCTCTGGTTGATGACATGGCCCTGGTGACCCAAGAGTGCTGTGTCCAGTCTGGGGAATCTGGTGGATCCACCACATACCTGCCAGTATGTCAACTGGGATTTGGCTCCTACTACAATGGCTCACGTGTTAACTGGGCACTGTCATCCTGGGTGAGGTACCACAACTTAACAGGACTGGGATGCCACCTGCTTGGTCACCAGCTGGAAAGATTGCACTCACCCCAGAGACTGTGGCAAGGCTTTTACTGCAAAGAACTGAATAATTACACATGAACTCATCATTTTCCCAGGATTTGACTGCAACTAGTGGATGATCCCTTTGTGAGGGATTGTGAGCTGAAACGCCTGGCAGAAGGCTCACGAGCACCTTTGGGATGGAGGAGATTGGAACTGAGGAGGTGACCCGTGCTCAGAGGATGCCCATTGCGATCGTAGCAGGTTCGGGCTTGAGCAGACCGCCCCTGTGCATCAGGAGACATCGGCCTTCGTGCCACTTGTGTAAACTATTACAGCAAAGGGCAGAGGTTAAATGCAGCACATGTGTGGCATCAATTAACAGGATTTCAAGGTCTCTAGTGGAGTTTCTGCTCAAATCTCTTGTGGCAGGTTCGGTTTTCTTAACCCCTCAGATGCTGTGCTGTTGACAGCCGTGGCTCTGACATGTCCTTGGTGGGGAGCAGGTTTTGCTGGCTGGAGGGGGCTATGCTGGGAGAGGCCTCTGATATTTTGGGCCTGGGGGACGGGGACACCATGAACCCCATGTCAGGAGTCCATGGGGCAAGTGGGAGAGTCTGCACTGCTCCCTGCAGGAAGAGTGCTTGGAGGGATGTCAGGCCTTGGAAAGGCAGCTTGTTGGCAGGTTGATGCATGAGCAGTCCCCTGTCTTGTTACCCTCTACTTCAGATCCCCTCTGTCCCCATCTTGGAGCCCTCCCAGGGGGTGGCTGCTTTTGTATTTGGTCCCCAGCAAGATCCCATTTTGCTGAGACACCTTGCAATCCCACTGCATCCTGCCAGCAAGCAGGCAAAGGTCCTTGATGGGCTTGAGACCTTCTGGTGCCTTCAGTCCCTGCCTGTAAAATGGCCATAGTCACCACCCCACTGCCTGTGGGGACTGGAAGGAGATGGCTGTAGCAAGAGGCTCAGTCGTGATTCAAAACCAGGGCAATCTGGACAGAGGAACTGCAATTATAAATCTTCACCAGTCTGTGGCATTATGCTGTCCCCAAGCAGCCGTTCAGGGATGCTCCGAGACAATATACCCATCAACAACACATCTCCTCCTGGATTTATCAATGATACCAGGGATACTGGAAGACAAAGTGATTTAAAGGATGGTGGCATGACTCAGACAGATCTTGGTGCATCCCACATCTCCTCCAATTGATCCATCAGAGAGCTGAATGCTATAATTTTGCAGTGCAGCTATGCCAAATTGTCCTCCCTGAGTCTTAGATGTTCCTTCTCAGGGCCAAGCTCTTGGAGTCACAGTGTTTGGAGAGACTTCTGCTTTGCTTGGTTGATGTGTTTGGCCAAAAAAATGAAGACTTGACCTGCCTCCACCACGGAAAAACTGAAAACACGATACCAGCACAGCCTGAAGGCTCAGAAATGTTTAAGATACACTAAAAGAAACTAAAATGCCCCAGACTGATTGCTTGTGCAGGTTTTTTCCCTGCACAGACTGCTAATTTTCCATGAACAGGTGCTGCTGAAGGGAAGCCTGCCTTTGGGGTTTCAGTTCCTGGGATTCCCACTCCTGGCTCAGGGTTGAAAACCAGCATAATGGATGGGTCATGGCTGGGAGCTTGGTGAGGAACATCAATTCCAACACCACAGATGCAAACCCCATCCCAGGGGACTGCCCAGGGCCGTGACCTGCCTGGCTGGGGGAACAGGCCATGCATGTGCCCCTTCTGCACCTGCATGCCCCTGATGTCATGTTGCCTGTGCACTCCTCTTTTTTTCTGGAAATGAGTAATTTCAATCCCCCAAACCATTCAAAAGCACTAGAAAACCGTGCATTTTGGCTCGTTTTTGATGAGAGATTGCAATGTGTTTTTCAGTTCTGTATCCTGTTTAGATGAATAAAAGACATGCCTGAAAAAAGGGATGCTCAGCTCCTGGTGTCAGAGTTGTGGGGACACTTCTGGATTAAAGATGGATTTGGCCCAGACAACTCCACACAAATTCCCTCCTGTTTGTTAGCAAACCTGTAAAAATCTTGCTAATTCCCTTGATCTGAAACAAATGGACTCTGCTGTCTAGTGCTGATTTTATTATCAGACACTGCTTAGTATCATCACGTGGCTTGGATTTGTGCCTAAGACTCAATGTCGAGTCAATCATGTGCTGGCAGCCAAAGATCTTCCCTTTGTTCTACATGCGTGCTGGTGTTCTACATGTGTGTGGTGCCCTGCATCCTGTGTTGACCTGAACACAGAGTGGTTTGGTTCCCCTGGGACCTCCAGGACCCCAGCAGAATTGCTCCAGAGATATCTCCATCCAGGATGGGAGCAGTGTAGCACAGCTAGCAGGATGAGAGCTGCCCAAAGTGTGACAGCTTGGGTTTTGTTGAGTTTTTTCTGGTCTCAGCTCATGCTGAGGTGGTGAGCTTTGCTTGGTGGCTTCATTTCCAGGGCCTGAAGCTTTGTGCAAACCTGAGGTAGGGGAGCAGGAGTGTTTCTGGGATGTCACAGCACTCCTAACATGATTCCTAGGGTGTCTGTCAGCCTGAGGTCCTGTCCAACCATCCCTTGGAGAAAGGACCTAAGACAAGCCTTGAGCATCCAAGACAATCCTTGAGCCAAGACATCCTTGAGCATAGTTCTGAGGACTATAGGGTACCCCGCTGGTTTTGAGGCCAGGTAGATACCTGGCTGACTGCAAGGTGGGTGAATCAAACAGTGCTCCTGATGGCTGTACCCCCAGCTTCACTCTCCCTCCATGCTGCCTGCAGCAGCTGAACATAAAATTTGAACCCCCCAGAGACCCACCATCAACCACGCAAGCCCAAGCCGGCTTTGTTTTGATTATACATTTGTTTCCTCCCTCCTGGGAGTGTCTGACACAGCTTTTACCTCTCAGCGCGTCAACGCTTGACTCCCCCCCCGCCACCTCCCTCCCCTCCTGTCGGCTCTGCTTGGATTAGCCCTGACCCCTGCTGAACTCTGTTGCCAGCAAAAGTGTCAACCCCTTTCACTTTCTGAGAGCTTTCCAGCCCCAAACGCTGAGCAGGGAAGGAGTGTCCTCCAATGGAAAACCTCTCACATCAGTTTTTCCGACTCCATGCTCTTGCTGTGTAGCGCGGGAGGGCAGGCTCTGGACCCTGTGCTTGGCCATGATCCAGCTGGGGCAGCCTGGGCAACCTGCAACAGCACATCTCTACCCTTCCCCAGGCCAGCACAGGTGTAAACAAGGCAAAAGGTATTTTTGAGAGGGATTTGCTTAGTGGAGGAAAAGCAGAGAGGAGGTCAGCTATAGGCACGGCGTGATACACGGGGCCAAGAAAGGGTGCTTTTGTGCTAGCATGGTGGGGGATGTCTAACCTCCATGGGATAAGTGGACCTCAGCAAGATGGGAGGCAAGAGGAAGAGCTGATTGCTTCTGCCAGGAGCACAGAAGATTGGGAGAAGGAGCTGGCTGCTGCCACCAGAACCACAGAAGACAGGGAGGAGGTCTTTCTACCAGCTTTTTGATGGACATTGTGCTTTTTCACACTGTGCAGCAGCAACTTTAGCATTCTGCAAGAACTCCAAAATTCGCAGAAAACCAGCTCACAAAAAAACCCCAACAAAGTACCATGTGAGGAAAGGACACAAGACAATGCTCCTGTGCCTGCAGCTTGGCAGCATTAACACTTGCAGAGCTGGGAGGAAACACACCCAGCCGTGGCAGCCACCACATTCAGATGAGATGCTGGGTGGTGGATGTGAGGCTGCAGCTGGGGAATGGGGAAGTTAACTCCAGCCACGCCAGTGAAATAAAGAAAGGGAATGCTGCACGCTAAGGAGTTGCAGATGTTTGGATGTTGGCAGGGATTTGGATGGAGCTGCTGATACACAACATGGTTTCCAATAGGCTGAAGGGTGGGTAGCGCCAGGGTAAACCTGCCCCTTCTCTGAAGCTGTTGTGTGGTGGAGGGAGACCACGCGTCTTGAGTGAGCACATGGCTGGGACCGTCTCTCCTCCTGAAGCTCAGAGATGCCATGGAAAAGAGGTGGTGGGGCCCTGAAAAATAGATCAGCTGCTTCTGGGTCAGACTGCCACTGAGGCCCTCTCCATTGGAGCCACAGAAGCAGCCATCTGGGCAGGGGTAGGACAACTGAGTCATGGAGACAGCAGCTTGGTGAAGTGATAGCCTGACCAGCTGATGCTAGGAGAGGTCACAGGCCTGTTTTGGTCTCACTGGGTCATCAGAAGACTCTCTAATTAAGCACTGCTGTCTCAGAGCTGAAGTAGTGGTGCACACTGTGCCAAAAGGAGGAGAGCATCTCCTCTGTAGTGAAGAAGGCACCTTCAGATGTCCATGTGCTCAGTCTTGGGTCAGGGCACTCCCTAGGAGTCACCTCCATTAATTGCTGAGTTTTTAAAGTTAAGCAGGATAAATCCAGGCTGAAGTGCACATTTAGGGCTGTGCTGACCTCCACCATTAATGATTTTGCTTTATCCCCAGCATGGGGATAGGCAGGGGGGATAGACCATGCTGCTGGAGCTTCCCTTTTCTGGGGGCAAGGAGGTTCCAGCCCTTTGCAGCTGTACCTGAGGGAGGTGTTGGGGTAGTGTGGACACAGGGGCTGAGGGCTCTCTGTGAACCTGAAGCCCATGAGCTTTGGCTCTGGTGTGTGAGTATGAACATGTCTTGCTCCTTCTGGGGTGCCAGGTCTTCAGGATGGGTGTGAGTCCCCTTGCTGGCTCATTGATGGAGTCCCACCCCAGAGATCTTTGGGACCTGCTTTGTGCAGGTCTCAGTGAAAACCTGAGCCCCCTAGAGAACTTTGCACCTTCAGTCCTGGGCTCACAGAAGCATTCCCTCCATCTCAAGCCCTCCTGATGCCTCCTGGTCACTACAGCTCTTCAGCCATGCTACCTTGCTGCAGCTCTCTTGCCTTTGTCAATGGCACGTTTGGCAGCTCCTTGGCCATCGTGCTTTGTGACATGTTTTCTTTTCCCCCGTGATTTTGAGAAATGTATTTGTTTCTTTGTTGAGGAGGGAGAGCGAAAGGTCATCCCTTGCTAGCAACTCATTAAAGTGAAACAATGGAAAGAACAGCAAATGGGCTCTGGGACCAGCTTCTTCAGGCATGCGTGACGCTGCCTTTTGTCAACGCGGGAGAGGGGTGGCCATCGAGATGGTGGCATTGTAGGGAGGCCCTCCCACAAACCAGTTCAAGGCATCGCTGGAGGACCTCAGTGTGTGTTAGGGCTTTTGTTTGTTTGTTTTGTGTGTGTGTGTGCAATGCGCATTTAGCCCCGCTGTCATTAAAAAGAATATTTTATGAAAATTTTCTCCTTCTCCCCTCCCGAGCTTCCCGGCTTTGACCAGTTCTGTTTCCTTCATGTGGGAGGCAGCTGCATTTGTCTCACTAATTGTGTTTCCCTGTTGCTATGTACCACTGAGGGCTTGGTGACACAACGAAGATGTGAAGCGTTCCTCTTTCCCAGGCCTGGCTCTGAAGGTTCGGTTTCAGGGGATGCTCTGACCTTCCCTCTCTCAAGCGTGCCTGTAGGGGGTTTGAAGTTCATCTGGCATTTGAAGGAAGACATATTGCTTAGAGTTCATGATTGTGCTCAGAAGTAATGTGGAGAAGGAACCACTGCTCTGTGCCTGCAGTACATCCAAGGATCGCTTGCTGAAGTCCATGTCCTGTCCCAACAAGAGACACTCACCGGTGTTTGTGAAGGACAGCTTATCTCCATCTATGAGACTGAACATTCTGCTGGGCTTGTTGGCCTTCAGACCCCAACCATTCAGTTAATATCCTATCCCAACCCCATCTTAACCATCTGCTGTCTGGGCTGCTCTCAGGCAGCCATTGTGTCCCACCTGGGTGTGAGAACTGCATTGCAGGCAGAAGCTGTTGCAGGCAACTACAGCCTTATAGTGCATTGCCCATGCCAAATCTCCCCTGCCCTGTCCTCTGTGGGGACCTGCCACCCACCCCCCCTGCAGGACCCATCTTCCCTTGGAGGTGGGAAGCATGGCACAGCAAGTGCGTATCGCCTGAGGTGCTGGGCTCAGGGCAGTGCAGAAGTTTGTCCAGTCTGAGGTGGGACACTCCATTGCACTGGGAAGAAGGGCTGGGCACAGGGGTCTCAGGCACTTTGCTGGCACAGTGCTGGGAGTGGGACAAGGAGCACGGCTGGTGTGGAGCAAGAGGGACTCGTGGGGAGCGGCTGCATGGGAGGGACTTCGAAGGTTTCATGGGGACACCTCTCTGGAGCCCACAAGGTAACGTCACTGACTCAGAGTGGTCTGGATGTGAGGGAGAGGAGCGACCTTTGAAAGCTGGAGGGTTTGGAAGGCATTTTAGCTACTGATGGGCAGTCTGCCTCCCAGGCAGCCAGCTAGGGGCATGAGAAGCCAAGAGCCCTTATCACCACTCTGCATCCAGGCGTTGCTCTGGAGCAACGACAAAGTAGAAAATTTGTCATTTCCTGACATGATGCGTTTATAATGAACAGGTAAAATATCTGGAGCCGGAAGCAGAGGCTGGACCCTCCAGGTACCCGGGTCCCGCAGGAGGAGGGAGCACAGGCTGCCTTCGGCCGCCCTGCCCATCCTCGGAACCCATCTCGAGGCTGCGGGAGCCGGGGTCCGCTCCCCGGGGCCGAGGCCGGGCTGTGCTTCCCCGCAGCGCGGAGAGGTGGCAGCAAAGGCCCTGGGACGGGCCGCCGGGGGTCGCGGGGACGAGCCGCAGCAACAGGGGGATCCCGGGCCCCAGTAAGAGAGGGGCTGCGCATCCCCCAGCCCGGGGCCTGGGCCCACGATGCGCCCACGAACGGGACCCTCGGGCTTGAAGCGAAGTCCATCCCTAGATCATAAATCAGAGAATAGTTTGGGTCGGAAGAGACCTTTGAAGATCACCTAGTCCATCCTCCCTGGGCTTCTCTCACCAGGTGAGGCTGTCCAAAGTCCTCTCCAGCCTGAACTTGAGCACTCCTAGTGATGGAGCATCCACGGGGGCAACCACAACGGGTCCAAAGGATTGGAACCTGCTTTTAGGACCAGATGAGCTTTAGCATTTTTCTTCCCTGTTCCAGCCCAGGGCTGCCCCCCTGTGCCTGCTGAAAGTCCAGTGTGGCAGGAATCCCACGAGAACAGCTTGTGAGACTTCAGGACTTGTCAAAACTGAAGTTGAACCCTGATCCCAGCCTGGCTGGGTGCCCACAGCCCAGCCAGGCCCAATCTGGGACTGTACACTGCCCATGTTTAATGAGGTATTGTGTGCGGATGTGTCTGACTGTGTGTATGCACATGTCGTGGGCTCCGGGTGTCTCGCTCAATGTTTGCATCTGTCTCTTAGTGAGTTTGGGCATCTGGGGCCATTCCCCTTGCCTGATTAAATATCTCCCCGAGAGCGTGTTTGTGTAGCCATGGATCTTATCGCATGTGTCTGTGTCTGCACACAGAGGTGTTCACAGCTTTGCATGCGTATGGTATTTGCACAGTGCCAGTGGGTCACACTGGGCTATTGAAGATGCTTCTTCCACCACCGGTATGTGTTGAGTGATGAGGGTCAGGTGGGTGGCTGACCTGAGGCCAAGGGCTGGCTGAAACAGTGCAGATCAGGGTGGGTTTTCCCATGGGTGGTGAGTAAGAGTGAAGACCAGTGCTGCTCTGGGGTGGTTCCCTCCCCATAGGGGAAGGTGGAGCCCAGCTCAGATACTGTTCTGCACCCCACAGCCATGGGGGGGGGGAAAGGCATCCTTGAGGCTTGGATGCAGCATCAGAGATGACCCCCCAGCTTATGGTGAGGTGCCCCTGCAAGGGGCTGCTGGCAGCTGCTGTGGCCCTGGGCATGGCAGTGCCCTAAGCCTGGTTATGGGCTTTATTCCAAGTACCTCTGGGGTTCAACAGGTCCCTCCTTGCCCAAATGGCTCCTGACAGATAAGGCAGTGCCTGTGTGGTGGTCTTGGTTCCCACAGTTCTTCCCTCCTGACCTATCTGCCTCCACCCAGCTTGTTTCCCACCCCAAGGAGCATCCCTTCTGTCAAGGGCATTGCCCTACCTCACCACACTGCTGTCCCTGCAGGGATCCCTGGACCCCAAGGGGCACAGGGCCGGTGGGCAGAGAGGACTGGCAACAACAGGCAGCAGGAGGATCACAGCCTCCCGTACATGTGCTGTCCACCCTGTCGTCACCTCGGTGAAGCAAAGCTGATGCTGGCTGGGGATGTGGCCCCCAGCTCTCTGCCTTTGTCACAAAGATCCAAGCATGCATGCTGGAAAAATCGCCCCACGGCAGTAACCATCCGTGCTGGAGCACAGCACTCCCTCCTCTGCTCGGCAGCTCCAGGGGTGTTTGGCTGCAGATACTTACCGAGCAATTTGCATTCAATTACAGAAGCCAGAACGACTGGGAGGATTTTCCTTCTGGTTTTCTCTCAACCTAAGCCAACTTGTCCGAATTACAACCTAGGAAGCATCTCATTAGTGGGAAGTGAGGTCTCCAAAACACAGAGGATGCGGAAAACATTCTGCCATTGGTGTAGGGATGTGGACTGGCCAGTGTGCAAAAGAGTAAGGAGCTTATCTGTTTACCATCTTCTCTTGCCCATGGTAATCTTCCCCATGTACACCCTCTCCTGTGGCACCTGAGTGGAGATGGGATTTTGGAGGCTGCCAGCTCATCACAACACTTCTCTGCTCCTACTTTGCCTCAGGAGGTGTTTGATTTTTCTGGGCTGAAGCACAGGCTGGTTTTACCATCAATTTCTCAGTTTTTGTCCCACCACCTCCTCCTGCCCTTCCTCCTAGGATGTGTGGTGTCACCCAGACCAGGAGAAAGTGAAGGTCTAGTAGCAGAGTCCAGGGCATGGCCGTTACAAGCATTTAATAACCTCACTGGAAGCAGGATCTTTGGCAGCACTGCTGGACTGGTCCCACTCAACATTGGTCCCAAGAGGCTGGTGGCTGGGAAACATCCTTCACCTGGCCTCCTGGACATCTGCTTCCTCCTGTGGCTCTCCTGGGGGGACTCATCCCAGAGGGACTTGTGCGGAGCTTGCACGGTCTCAAGACTTGCTGGGAGGCCTTGTGTTGAGTGGAATACAAACTGGCACATGGGTTGAGACATGGGAAGGGGGCTTGTCAGGAGCCATCCAGTGCAGGGGCAGAGGGAGAAGGGACCTGGGGATCGCTGACTACAGAGGGGTTTTCTGCTGCGGTTTGGGAATGGGAGAGATCAGGGAAGAGCAGCTGGCAGCTGTGCTTGGGCTTGCACAGTTATGAAGAGACCTTTATGCCAGTTCGTCAATGCCCTTCCAAAAATACTTTCCTGGATGGAGGTCACAAGCAATCTGCTGAGCCAGCTTCTGCCAGAGACTGAGATGGAGACACAACTCTGATATCTTCGTGCTGACTGCAGCCCTTGGGCTGTACGCGCTGGCCAATGCGATGCTGGCTTCCACGCACGAGTGAGGACATCCGTGTTTTGAGGGGGGAGATCGGGTGTGGGAAGCCCACTCGCCTGGCTGCCTCCCTGTCCCAGCAGACCCCATGGGTGCCAGTGGGGAGCCACACCATCACCCTGGCTCCTGGCCCACACGGAGAGGTGTCTGCACTCCCCTGCTGACTGCACCATCTGCTTCCCGAGCTGCCGGCCAGGCTGGCTCTTCCTGGCTGCTCTCCCTGCCCAGTGCCTCCCAACTCTCCTCAGGCACCCAGTGCCCAGGCAGGAGCATCCATATGGGCTCTGCCACTGCAGTGGAAGTAGCCACTGGGGAGCCCCGGTCCCTTCTCCCCTCATCATGCCACCTCTGCCAGCATCTGGGTGACAGTGTGCACTTGGGGAAGTGGCTCTTGTGACTGTGCCATCAAGAGCCACCTCCTTTCTTTGCTTCTCTTCTTGGCAGCTGCAAGGCTGTAGCTTCTATTTCAAGGTTGAATTTGATGAGCTCCAGCTTCCAGATGAGTGATCTTGTAATGACTTTGTCTGCAAATGAGCATCACTTCTGCATCTCACTGGCATTCCCTGGATGAGGGTCAGGCTGGACACCAGCTCCCTTGAGCACGTGGTGAAGGAAAGGCTGGGATGTAGAAAGCCAAGCTGCCTGCATCAGCCCACACCTCCACCAGGCCCACTGGCAGAAGAGCTGCTGGATTTCTCCAGTGTGATGTGCCTCCCACAGAGGCAGGCTGACCGGCATCTGCTGTGCCCCATGTGTCCCCAGGCCCTAGGACACCCCAGCATCTTGCTTCTGGTCTGTGAAGTGCCTGAGCTCCTTGACATGACTAAGGCTGATTTTGATGTGGAGCTCCTCCTTGCTCCCCAGGAAGGCTGTGTCCCACCAAGGGAGGATGAGGAGTTTCCACTGGATGAAGATGCTCCTCTCCATCAGGAGAGTGCTGGCCTGACCCAGCACACTTGGGATGCAGCTCTCCCCACTGCAGGCTGCCCACCCTGTCCCTGATGAGCTTCCTGCCCCTCTGTGTGGATGAATTGGGTCCTACTTTTCCTGAACCAGCCCTGCCGATCCCCTGGGGTCTGTCTGACCATCCTTGCTGCCCATGGAGGACATGCTGGTCACTGCTTACACCCAGGCAAGGCAAGCCCCCAGTCAGTCAAATCCCCTGCAGCCACTCTTGGTGGCACACCATGCTCTGTGTTCTGTCTTGGCTTTGCTACTGCTGGCACCCCAAGGTCACCCACGCTTCATTCCCCTGGCCTCCAGCAGCCCACAGGCCTGGCACCACCCAGCTTTGCCCCTCCAGACCCTCACCCTACTACCACGGGTCTGTGGGAAGCCCTGCCTGTGCTTCCTTGGGGGCTGGGGACCATATGGGGAACAGAAACGCCCCCAGGGTGGCATGGAGATGTGAGGAGGAGTGGGAAGGGGGTCGGGAGATAGGGCAGCCCACCGCCCAGCACGGCTGCGCCGGCTCCCCTCCCTGGCCCCACCATCCCATTTATTACCCCTCCACCATTCACTGGGCCAGACAGATGCCCCCAGATAAATACCCCCAGACAATAGGGTGGGAGGGGCCAGCGAGACTCCTCATGAATAACCATGAGGGTCTTTGGACACAGCTTCCTCTCTTCGCAAAATGGGACCGATTGTGCAGCAGGCGTTTAAAATTCAGCCGTGGTCGGGCTGTCTTCCAGTGCCCCCCGAACTGCTGAGGTGCTTCATTTATTTCATAATTACCCCTCCTCCCCTCTCTGCAACAGACCTGGCTCTTTTCACGCCTTGTCCTCTCTCTTTCTTTCCTTCTTGCTCCCTTTCTCTATTTTTTTTTTTATCTTCCTTCCTTTTCCTACTCCTTGTTTCTTTCTCTCCCTGGCTTTTGTGCTGGGGGCCGTGACGAATGGCTCAGAAAAGAGGGCGCTGTGAGAAACTGGAGCTGCTGCTGGCGGAGTGGGTGGTGAGGACTTGGCTCTCAGGGGGCCGGGGGGAGCTTTGCCGACGATCACCGGGCTGGGAGCTCCTGCGCAGTGCTGGGATGGGGGGGCAGTGGGGATGATACAGGCTCCCCGAGGGCCTTGCTGGCTGGGTGCCTGGAAAGCCAAGCATCGGGTCCCCCTGCCTGTCACCGTGCCTGTCCCCATGCCTGTGGGGAGCCAGTCCTGCCGGTGCCCATCCCAGCACTCCCAGCCTCTGGATCTGTGTGGCTACAGGGTAAGGTCTACCTGGCTGCATCACCCACTGTTGTGAAAAGCAGCCCCAGGAGGGTATGTCAGAGCATCCGAACACCGGTAGATGTGGAAGGAATAAGGAGATGCCCAGCCATGCCAGGGCAGCCCTAGTTTTGCTAGAGGGCTCCTTGGCTGGGGTTTGCTGGACCCCTGACCTGCTCTCACTATGGGATGGCCACAGCAATGCTGGTCTTTAGATCCTGTATGAGTGGCTTGTTGTGACCTTGGACAACAGCATCTCAATGGGCTCCTAATACCCTGATGCCCACACATGCCACTTTGTCCTGGGGAGTGGGCAAAGGAGTGGAGGCAGAGCCAGAGAAGCAGCAGGGAGTGGAGGGGTGGGAGCCCCAGAGCACTGATGGCCGTGTGGTTCAGTGTCCTGGGGATGTGCCAGCACCCAGGCATTTCACCAGTCATGTGCTGAGATCCCAATGCCACACACTCCTGGGAAAGCCAGAACATGCTCATGCCTTCAAGGAATAGCTCAATAGTCGTGTCACCCTGTGCCCCACTTGCTGTGCTGCTTGAGGGTTGGCAGGAGGATGCATGGAGAGGCAGAGTCCCTGATGCTCATCCTGCCCCCAGGTCTCTGCCTGGTAGGGTGAGCAGCCCCTGAATCCCTGGGGAGCTGCAGAAAGTCCCTGGGCAGCTCTGGCACTGTCCCTGTGCTGTGACAAAGCATGTGCACCCCTTCCCCACCAATGCGATCCTCTGCCTGGAGACCAGGCAAGGGAAAAGGGAGTTTCTACCCACGGGCTGGCAAGAAGGATGCTGCAAGTGATGTGTCTCCTGCCAGACCATTTCCCCTTGGGGACCAGCTGGCAGGGGAGGTGAAGGCCATGCTGACAGCGGCAGGTGCCAGTGGGGACAAGGAGACATCACCAGCTGAAGTCTGGGGGATGAACAGAGCCTCTGCCCACACCACTGGGGGCTCTTGGTGCTTGGGAACTTATGGCTTCCTCAGCCCATGAGAGGGCGGTGCTCACTGCCACCTCCCACCCAGGGACTGCTGCCCGGCTGTCCCACTGCCCATTGGCAGGGCATGGCCGGCCGGCAGCCCACAGGAGGACGGGCCTGGCAGGCTCCAACAGCAGGAGGGCTCCTGCATTACAATCCAGTACAATCTGTCCCGCTTCCCGCTGCCCAGCAGTAGGGGAGACGGTTACTGTTTAATCCCATTTGACAGCTCTTTCATCATCTGCCTGCCTCCCTCCAGCTTCCCCATGGTTCCTCCAAGGTTCCTTTGTGGCCATAATCAAAGCCTGGTGAGTGATGGCTGTTCGGGGGGAGGAAGGGAAGGGACAGCCGAGTGAGGGTGGCTCGCCCGCTGGAAGATGAGGGAGCACGGCCTTGCTGCAGCCAGAGAGCTGGTAGGATGGGGATGGTGGGATCACAGTGTGGGTGCCTTTGCTGTGCAGCTCCTGCAGGTGTGGCTGTGGGTAGTGGCACTGCAAGCTGGACTGGATGGAGCAACTCCAGCACTGGAAGCCATATTGACCTGAGCATCCACAGTGCTCAGAGATGGACCAAACTGAGCATCCCAAGTGCTGGAAGCTGGACTAAGCAGAGCATCCCCAGCACTGTGAGCTGATATGGATGGAGCATTCCCAGTGGTGGGAAGTGGACTGGATTGAGTTTCCCCAGCACCGTGAGCCAGACTCAAGGAAGTATCTCCAGTGCTGGGAGCCAGATGGGGCAGAGCATCCTTGGTGCTGGGAGCCACAGTGGACTGAGCATCCCCTGTGACAGGCAGGTGACTCCTGCCTGCATTCATGCTCCAGGCAGGGGCTCAGCGTCCACAGGTCCTGCTGTGGAATCCTCCTCATCACCACGAGCCTCACCCAACCTGTCCTAAATTGTAGCATCTTTTGTGGTTTTCAAAAGGCTTAGATGTTTTGCTGAATTGCAAAGCACCCCAAAAGCTGGGTTCTCTCTGGGAGGACCTGCCTGTGCCCTGCACCACAACATTTTCTTGCTCAGTGGCAAGGGAGCAGGGAAGCAGGAGAACAACCCCCTCAAAAAACACACCACTGTGGCCCAAGACGTCTGCCACTGAGCCCCTCTGTGGCTGAGGGACACCCCAGTTCCCCGGGGAGGGAGCCTGCATGTCCTTGGGTTATCACACGCATCGCGGCTGGGTGATGGCGTTTCCCAAGAACACATGTTCCCTCGTAAACCCAGGCTCTGCTTATCTCAAAGGGCACATCCGACAATTAGCTTATCTGCTGTGAAAGTGAGGAACGGCTTTGGTTATCTGGCTGGCTTCCGCAGGCCTGGGAAAAAAAAAGGGGGAAAGAGCCCTTGGAAGACTGAGGCACATCCTCCACATCCTATAAATAATGTGACTGCTCTGAGCGTGCTGCATACGGCCTCCATGTGCTCAGGGTGGGGAGCTGGATGTGCCCTCTGCTTTTAAGGATGCTCAGTGCTTCCTTCTGTAAAACCCTTTCTGCAGTTGCTGCCAGCTTTACCAAACCATTCCAGGCTGGGTAGCAATTTTTTTACAGGGTGGGCTGCTGCCTCCAGTTAAACTCTGGGGGAAAATTTCAGCTGGAGAACATGGCTCTTCCCAAGAATGGGGATAAGGGAAAATAAAGTGTTTGTCCTTATTTTGTTTTAAAATTCTGTCTTTGAGGCAATTTGGCAAGTAGGGCGGGAAGAGAGCCTGAGATTTGTCTTGTGTCCCTGGAATATGCTCAAATTTGACCAAGCTAGAACACTTTATTTGGGAAAAAATGTGGATAGCACAAGCTCGGTGCAAACTTCTTCCATGGGGGCAGCTCACGTCCCAGGGCACAGGTTCACCACCTCCCATCTCCTGGGCAAATGGCTGCCAAAGTAAAGGGCCACCCATGTGCCAGGGGGCTGAACCCCATCATTAGTGCGTGAGTAAAAGGAATGACACACGGGAGCCTGCAGCCAGGTGAGCTCCATCCTCTGCTAGCCATGCCAGGGCCACATTGTGCTTGACTGTGATTTGGGCACTTTACGCTGTTTTTCTCCTGTCCCATGGCTATCCTGCGTGAAGCACATGCATAGCAAAGCACCCACGTTTTGCCAGCCCTGTGCAGCGTGGTTAAGTTGTCCTCTGTGCAATGTCCTTCAATCCCAGGATATTTCTCCTCCCTGCCTGGCCCAGGATATAGCATGCCTCACTTGGAGAGAAGATTAAGAATTGGTTGAGTTAATTTGCTGCAGATTATTGTTTGAGGAGCCAATAACCAAAAAATCTGGTAGAGCGCCCAACTTTCCTCCCCCCTGGAGACTCCTGGAGACTTTCTGGAGGACTTCTGGAGCTCCTTCCTCCTGGAGAATTTCTGGAGGGTGTCTGGTTCCCCATATTCTGCTCCAAGGAAGGCTGGGGCTGCCTTTGGAGGGGAGCTTCAGTTGGCTCCCCCCACTACTCCTGCCTCCCGCTCTCCCCCAAATCCGTATGAAGAAACAAATATCTTGTTTGCAAGCTAAAAACTAGAAATGATTTATATGTTTATAAGCCCAGCTCTGGCTCCATTTATTTTGGCAAAGCAATTGTTTGCATCTTTGCAGAATTCCTTCACCCAAACCACTCATTAGATATGAATTTCAAAACAGCCAGAGGGAGTGGGTGACTCAGGGGAATTAGCAAATGGCTTCCCAAAGCCTTTTACGTCAAGGCCAGCAGCTCAATTCCAGATCTGGATGCCAGTGGCCCAGAAGACATTGTCATCTAATGTTGGGTCAGTGACCACGAGTCAATGAGTGCATTTGAGGACCTTGGTCTTTGACTCCTCCCTGGCAGGTGTCTTCACCATGGGAAACATCAGCCAAGGGAGAAGCCAGAAAAGACAGGAAAAGAACTATTCAATCAACAGGCTTTCACCAGGCACGACAATGTCAGTCACCGGAGCTGACTGAGAAGTGATGATGTTCCACCACAGCCCTTTCACCTGTGTGGAGATTGGAGGACTTTTGGGAAGGATATTTGAGGAGGGTCAGCTTTGACTGGTGGTGGGGAGCTGGTGCCTCTGTTATGGGTTTAGAGGTCTCTTTGGTTTTCACCTGGAAGCTATTAAGAAAATTGTTCATGGAGATGATACCAGCCTTTGCTTTTCTCTGGCAGACAAGAAAAAACAAAGCAGCCATTGGGTGTGATGATGCCCCATCACCTTGTCCCGGCAGAGCTTCTTTACTTGGGCTAGAACTGGGAATAGGAGCAACATCTCAGGCTGCTTTGGATGAAGATATGTGTATGTGGAGAACATTGCTCTTCTGATGGCACCGCAGGGTCTCTGGACACTTCCAGTACCCCCAGGAATGTAAGTTTTGGGGCAAAGGGACAGACACGTCTTTTCTGGAAGTTCTGTGAGGAGTGGGATTGGCTGATATCCCCCTGTCAGGAGGGAAGCCCTCCACCTTGGACCAGGCAGCCTGGACTACCAAAGGTGTCCCATCATCTGAACCTCCATGGGGCCATGATGATGGTGTCCCCAGCTGCCATGCCACTCATTTTCCCTGGAGGCACAGGCAGAGGTTTGTGAGGCAGCATGCCCTGCAGTGGTGATATGAGGAGCCCATGCCCACACCACTGCTCCCTACCTACGTGATTCTGGGAGCTCACGGTGCCACCGAGCTCCTGGTCTCCATCCCCACTCTACCCCAACCTGCCCTGCACCCCCGCATCAGCACTCCAGCTCGCTCCAAGCCAACCTTTGCTCCTTGTCTTGCAAGTAGAGATGAAAATAAACTCCAGTGAAGGGTCCTTTAACTTTCTCTACTTGAGTGAAAATAAATGCTATTTCCCCACCACCCAGCCCTGTAAATTCCCCGCACTGTGAAATATCTTCCAGATATAGTAAAGAGACGGCGTTCAGCTATTTTTTTTAAACATCTTTAACTGCTGTATATATTTCCAGGGATACGTAATAAGCGCTACAGCTAATTTATCTGCGTGTACTGTAAATATTTTCAGGAGATAGCAGAAAGGATTTCAAACACATGGCTGGGAGGATTGGCACACAGCGTATGCTGGGTGGGAAGGACATCTTTAACCCTTGACGTGCTGTGTCCCTTCCCCTTGTGTGTTCCCCCCACAGCATCTCCCTGACAGCCTATGACTGTCCCTCCATCCTGATGCCTGGCCAGAAGATGTCTGAACAGGGTGGTGAGGCTTGCTCTTCTATTTGACTGCAAGGTCATTACTCAGGGGGTACCAGGAGCACAGCTGTGCCAAGACACCCTCTCCTGATGCACTGCCTGCAATCATGCCTGGACCCCTCCATTCCTACCCACCCAACTACCTGCTGCTACCAACACAGGACAAGCTTTGTGAACAAAAATGCCTGCTCGGGCATCTAAGAGAGTGTCTTGCATCCCCAGAAGCCTCTGAGTTTCAGCAGAGGTTGCAGTCCCATGGAGGGAAACCAGGATGCCCAGTTACTGGTGAGTACTAGGGCTGAGTGAGGAGGCTGAGTAGGGCAGGGTCAGAGGTGTTCACCATAGACTTTGGTTCCATATGATCCTGGCGGATGGAAGTCCTGTGGACAAGGAGCCTTGGTCCCCAGACAGCCCATCTCTGGGGTCTCAGCAGAGATAGGAGAGACCCTAGGCAATGGAGAGAGCTGGGGGAGTAGAGGGTGGCATGATGCAGGTGTGGGTGGCTCTTCAGTGAGCAGCCACCTGCAGATGCAGAGATCCCTGACCATTCTTCACACAGCCTGGCCTCAGGAGATGCAGAAGTGGGGAGCTGCTGGAACACAGCCCACCGTGCACTCACAGCCCCACTCCTGGCATGGTGACCACCTGCTATGCATCCCACTCATGACCCCATCCATAGTGCCACTATCCTCTGGGAACCACGATCCCCAGGAAAGCAAACTACCTTTGATTACCCCCCCCCCCAGGAGCTTCCATGGGGGGACAGGAACCTTGCCAGAGGAAGATCTGGAGAGGAAGCCATGAGCTGGGGGAGCAGAGGTCTTTCATCACACAGCTGATGTTTGGTGTCAGCAGGGAACTGCAAAAAAAAGCACATTCAATTCAATGCCTGTTATTAAGTAAACCCATCTCTGTGGCACGAACAGCCTGTCCTGAAACTGTGGGTCACCGCAGCTGGGCCAGTCACCCTGCCGAGGGGTCTGCCTGCGGGATCAGGGAGGTTGTGCACTCTCCCCATTGCTGCTCTCACTTCTGCTGCAGTTTCACCAGCTCACTGTGAGATCCTGCCTCCATATGCCTTGTGGGGGTGATTTGGCCAAGGTGTCGTTTCCCATGGGATTTTCCTACAATAAGCCCAGTCCTCCACTCCAGCAATATCCCCCCTCCTGAACCCACCCAGGGGTCAGGGGTCCCAGGAATGGCTGGGGTCCCCATGGTCTCATCAGCTGGGTGCTTCTATCTCACTGTAGCCAGCTACTACCTCAGAGAGGGCAGGTTTGAGCTCTCTGTTGGCACATGGGTGTGGGTAAGATGCTCTAAGGGTCCATTAGGAAGGAAGATGGGCTTTCCCCAACTGTCTTTACAAGCCCAACTGTATGGAACTCTTCTCCATCACCTGAGCACTGGGATCCAGGCTTTTAGTGCAGGAATGGTTCTGATGCAGACCAAAACCCAGAGGGGTTACAATCTCCTTGGATGGTTGTAAAGCATCACCTAAGTCCTAGACAAGGCAGTTCCTCCCACCAGCTACGGCTGGACAATGGGCCGAGGTTTACAGGGAATGCTGTCTCACGGTCACTCCGAGGGCAGCCCTGGCAGAGGCAAATCCTCCTCGGCAGCAGGTACGGATGCATTGGCTGCATCCTCCTTGTGATCTGCTCCCCAGCCTCCTTTCTTCATGATGTAATTTAATGCAGAGCAAGGACACGAGGTACCTATTGGCTTTGAGCCCACCCAAAAAGCCATAAAAAGGAGATAAAAGCCTTTAAATGCTAAGCCTGTCCAAAGAGACAATAAAAGACAAATGTCTTCCCAGCTTTATGTCTATGCCTTTTTGATTTATGAAGTTTTTGCTATATTCCTTCATGGTTTGTGATTCTTCAAGCTGTTTGGCTGTCATAAAAGGCCTGTGGAAGCAAACTGCATCATCCAGGGGCTCATCTGATCTCCACATCCATCCCTCAGCCCAGGCTGGTCCTGCGGCAGGGTCCAGCTTTGGGTCTAGAATGGCCTTTGCCTTATGTCCTTCATGGGGAGCAGGTTGGAGTGAGCCCCAATACCCTGGAGCAGCACTCGTGCTACCACAGAAGTCGCAGGGAGGGTTTCACTGCCGCAAAGAGGAAGAGGTGAGCAAAAAGAACCCAAATGTTTCCATTCAGCCTCTGGGTGAGCGGCAAAACTTTTGGGAGCTGGATCTGCAAAGAGGATCCAGATGGGAGTGACCGCAGCTGCTCCCTGTGAGCAGAGCCTGGATGTCTTTGGGAATATGGGGTGGAAGGTCGGCAGGGGGCAGCCCAGGGGACAGGGGTGCTGCGGGAGCGGAGAGTGGGAGGCAGGCATCTCCACACAGCCAGCATGTGCAGATCTGGAGCTAATCAGCCCTGAGACAGGATGCATGCGTGTCTGCTGGGGCAGGGCTAGGAAAGCAATTGCTCTCAATAAAACAATGCCTCCCTCCTCCGTTTCATTCGGAAGTGAAGCTGTGAGCCCAAACGTCCTCAGCTGACTCTCCTCATCCTCCTGCTTCCTGCAGGAGGGAGGAATTGATGGAGACATGAGGATTGGTGCAGCTGAGCAGGAGCCCATGTGCTTTTGCATCACCCAGTGCTGGTGCCCCCAGGCCAAGCTCCATGACTCTGCCTTGCTGTCTGTGCTGGTCGCTGTCTATGGCACTGGGCAGCTGAGTAGGTCTAAAGCTAAGGACTCACATGTGCCATCATTCCTCTGCGATTGAGAAATGAAGACATCCCTACCTGCCCACATCCCTTTGGTCTTCCCAGAGCAGGTCTTGTGTCAGGAGAAGCCGCAATAGGGCCTGCATCACAGTGAGGGGGAAGGGGATGCTCTAAGCTGGTATGAATTTGGGGATGGGATGGTACTGGGGCTGGACAGGCAGTGCCTCTGGGCTGGGGCATGGCAGTGGTGGGGCACAGTCCCTCCAAGTGCCTGTTCTGCTCCTGGAAGTGAGAATTGTCTCATCTGGTCTGAGAAGGTCCTGGATGGTCAGCTGCCTGTAGAGCAGTTCACTGTGGCTGTCTTGGGGCACCCAGGGGTGTTCTTACTCCCCCGCTGCAGCTGGTGGCCCTGCTGTCCCCTGCCCTCACTCCTGATGGGCAGCAGCAGCCTTGAGATCAGTGTGCAGCCCCCATGTTGGATCAGCCTGGACTTGCCCTGCAGCACCCTGGGAAGGGCACACGTGTCCTGGCACTCCCCCTGCCCTGCATCCTGGACCACTGCCAGCAATCCCCACGGCATCATCCCCTCCCTGATGCCACCCGTGCTGTCATGCCCCCAAACACATTTAATTTTCTTTTCTGCAGTGAGAGGCACACACAGCAGCATGGATTTTTGTTTTTTGTGCCCATTTCCAAAACCTTCAGGCTCTGGGTCCAACTTCTGCAGCTTCAACTGGTGACTTTGGGTCTCCCCTCCCTGCTCCAGCTCCATGGCTAGGCTCCCCTGGGACCCCTGGCTCGCCAAGCCCTCTGTCACCTCTCACACAGTACCAGTTTGCAACAAACACAATGAATAAGGAGATTTTAGGGGTGCAGCAGGGAGGGAACAATGTGGGGGAGCAGAATTCGTCCTGTCCTTAAAGGTCTCTAGGAATATATATATTCTTGCCTGTAAAAAAATTAGTCATTTTAAACCGCAGGCGAATGCTTCACATTCCTGAGCAATGCTGCCCTCTGTTTACTGCCCTTATTGTTCTCAATGAGCTGGAACCGTGGAAATGAATATTCGCTTCGACCCCATCTTTCGCCCAGAGAAAGAAAGGAAGAAAGAAAGAAAAGAGGAAAAAGAACTAAAACTGCTGAAGGAAAACAGAGTCATTCTCCCCATGACTGAGTGAAAGAATAATATGGGAGCGTGGAACTAGAGATGCCAGGGCGCAGCAATTGATTTAAAGCGGGATCTGGATGCCATCACCACCGTGGTCTGCAGCTCACCGCTCTGGGTTCCCCAAGCCACCTCTCCAGTACAGACAGAAGATGTTGACTGTGGGATGGGGGGAGTCAGCACTTGGGGTTGCTGGCAAAGGACAGGAAGATTTAAAACTCCACCTGGGGCTTCCTCTGCTCAGGTTATCTCAGGCTGGGGCATTGCTGCAGACCACACAGACACATGCCGAGTAATTTTTACTGGTTCTGCAATATAATGGCCAGCACATGGGGCCAGGAGCCGTGCTGTGCTGACAGGCTGCCCCCACACCGTGGGGCTGGCCAGTGTGCTGGGCTGAGGGGGAACGTGCATCGGGCTGTGGGAGGGGCACACACATCAGGTGGACAAGTATTGGGCTGCAGGAGGGGGACATGCATCAGAGGGACGCGTATTGAGCTGCAGGAGGGGGCTGCGCAT
>JANIJG010013328.1:28440-83749 GCA_024611175.1 Megaceryle torquata | reverse complement strand
CCCCCAGTAATTAATTAATCTTTGGCAAAACCTTTCTTTTTTTTTTTTTTTTTTTGATAAATAAATAGAATTGGACGGATTTTCAACTCGTATAAATGCTTTTCACTCCAAATAAGTTATCTTATGCTAGTTTAGTTGAACTTTATGAAAAAATAATCTAAGATTTTCTCCTAATATTTTCAGATACTAGGTTCAAAAGTTGGAAACAAAATGTGCATCATTCAACATAACCGTTCTGAGGGACAGATAATCATGTTGATTACAGTTTGCTCTTCAACTTGCAGTTCTACATCCTTGATGAGCGATCTGTTGATTTGCCAACAGAATTGCACTAAAATGCAACAGTTGAACACACAGCCATCTTTACTTAATTTCAGGCTTTTTAATTGAATGTCAGTCAATTACACAGTTATAATCCATATCTTATTGCAAAGTACTATACATGTGCATTTTAAATAGCACATTTTCTTCACTTAAACCATTTTCCTTTTTAGAAACCCTTGCAACTAAGCAATCAATTGTGATTATGGTAACAGCCACAAAACTTTTATTGCTTAATGTGATTATTTAGGTGTAAATAAAACAAACAAACAAGCAACCCCCCAAAAAACCTCCTATATTATTTTCTACTAAGCCACTATTTCCCAACATTAAATACTTTTCCAGGGTAAATTATTTCTCACCTTCTCATATAAATAAGTTTTTTAATGTTACCTATCACAAAATTTGAGAGATTTCCAAAAACTAATTAGACTCACAATAGCTCAGCAATCTCATTTACTCTTAACCTCACCTTTTCCACCTTGATCCATGTCCTATTTTCTCCTTCTCATGTCCTTTGTATAGTGACAATGAGGATACTAATTTGAAGTGAGTTTTCAACTTTGTTCTGAAAGCTGAGAGTATTGTAGTCTATCTAATATCCTCTGACAGGGAACCTGAAATCTTTTGTTCTGTTTATTGAATTAGCCTATATTCTGCTCCCATGAGCTTTGTTTTTGAGATTGATAGATTCATGATTAATATAAAAAAAGAAAAAGCAACTGATGGTGACAGTCTCCTCACAGAGAAATATATTCTACAATATGTTGGAAAAGCATTTCTCAGAGGGCTTTCACATTTAGGATAGACACCACTTCTTTAGCCTAGCAATTTAAAAAGATACCAATAATCAGTTTGTTGTATTTCTATTGAAGTAATATAAATTTCAGTAATTCATTCAGGCAGCTTTCAGTGAAAAAAATGGGACCTAATCATAATACAATAAGCTAGAGTACAATTTTAAATTCAGTTTCGGGGAAAAAGTCCTTTTTCCAATTTTTGAACTATTCAGTCATTCTGTGACTGAATGTCAAGTGATCCAAATGGACTGCTTTGATGTTCTGGCTAGCTTGAGGTGATAGGTTGGAGGATGATAGCTTTAGCAAAATTTAACAAAATATTCCCTTCTCTAATTAATTTCCTGTCTTAAAGGAACCTGTATAATTTGTATAACTGCTCTATTGTAAGAGCTGATTCCTGTGAAACACTGGGAAGGGTGAAAGCTGAAAATGTTACACACGTTAGAGATAAATAAACAGCATGATGAACTATTGACATCAACAATTATGGACTCTCACAATTATTTCCCAATGAAAATATTCCTGGCCATAAAGGTATTTGTATTAAGGATGTTTATCAAAAGAGTTTTTAAGAAAGTCCTCAGAACAGTAGATTTAAAAGGAAACTAGAAATTTATGTAGACATTATACACATTCCTTAGATTTTCCTTGTATTCATGGACTAATTAAGGAATGGGGGGGATTATGGTTCTCTTAGAAAATCAAATACTAAATTCTATTGATGCCTTTTACTATTGAACAGGCACTATGAAGCATTAAGGAATTGATGTCCATATTACATTTTTAATTCGCTTTATGTAATATTTGAGATGTGTGTACAACATCCCAGTATTTGTAGTAGAAACTATTCCAGGGAACATATGCATTATAGATGAAATATTTAAAGTTCCAACTGAATAAACATTCAAGTTTACTATCAACTTCAAAGGTCTACAAATAAACTTTATGTACAATTTAAAGTGAAAAATGTGTATTACATGCATCTGACCTTTTTAGTTTAAAATGCTATTCTGTCTTATCTCAGTTATATATATTTGGGATCTCTCTGTATTAAATAATTGTAGGTGGAGGGATGAAGAGCTTTATATACAATATTTCTCCACAATTTCTACTTATGGGCACTCAGGTTTTATTACCAACAGATAGCACCAAGTTCACGTGTCATGAACCCAGAAGCATTTCAGAATATATGGCTAGTAAAGGGGCTGAGAATGCTCATTAATACTTTCAGAGAAGGGATAAAATATTATGATACCTAGATGTTCTAAGTGAGAAATACAGGGTTTAATATAAGGGTATGCAAATTTTATTTATTTTGGGTTTGGGTTTTGGTTTTGGTTGTTGTATTGGGTTTGGGGTTTGTTTTTTTTTTTTTTAGTTAAAATGCAATTTCATTCTTAAAGCTAAAATGTGGTCTTAAGTTGTTATATGAAAAACTCAAGCTGCTGAACGAAAGCATGTTTACTTGCTGCAGGTATCCATTTAAAACAAACCATCATGAATTAAAACCATATAAGCAAGCAATGGTTGCCTGACATAGGAAGCTGTTAAAATTAAGTTGCAGTTGCACATATTGCTGATGATGTTAAACTCAAAAGAATAATTTTTTTCTTTATTAAGGGAATGTAATTTCCTTCAAAATAAACTGCACGGCACTAATCCTTCAGAAAGTAAATGAGCAGATTTTAGAATATATTCTCAGAGAGAAGAATGATTGTATTCTCCTTTACATTAATATAAAAACAATTTCACAACATGAGGAAAAAGTTAATCCACACTCCTATTAACACTTCACCCATGAAAATCAAATCATAGCATTTGATCTTGCTCTCACTGAATTCAGTGTATTGAATTTAATAGAAAGACAACCTCATCACTGCTAAGTTCAGCACTAGCCCTGCTGCTCTAATTAGACTTTAACAATATTAGTTTCTTTTTTCGCTCATCTTTTTACTTCATTTCCCTTGACTGCCGTGCAATTTCACCAAAATGTAGTAGACTAATCATTAACTGGCAGCAGCATATAGACTGAAACAATCGCAACAGTAGAATACTAGAAATTTATAGAAGCATAACCATTTCTTCTGCTGAGTGTGTGATAATTGTTTTTCTGCTCATTTACATCCAAAAGTAATTAAACTCTACAACGGAACTATGTACTGTAGTGTTGGTGCAAAGTCTGCTGTTGGGAGGTTATGCAGAGATTCCATGAAAACATCATTGTGGGAACTGTTGTTCATTTCCATTGTCACTTCCTAAAAATTTGCAGAAACATACCCTTGAAAGAATTAGGTCACACAAAACGTGGCCTAAGGGCTTCTCCTTGCTGTTTTCCCCAGTGGAGTTCTGCAGCTGATGTGATAAAAACTGTTCTACATCAATAATTTTTTGAGTTAATGTTTCCTGAAAAATTTATTTGGCTTATGGAAATAAACCATATTTATCATTCAGTGGGAAAATTTCCTTGTCTTTCCTTCCAGATCTGGTTTCTTGATACAAATACAGTGGTGCTGCAGTGCACAGAAAGGGCTATAATAAATGTTGGGAACTGTAACGATCTTATGAATCTGTTTCAGATGGTTGTAGTTAAAGTGGTGCATTAAAAATGCATGTTGCAGTAATGTAGGAAAATTATTACATCAAACTTTGCTTTCCCTGGGTATTACAACTTACATATAAATAAATACAGCTTCAAAGCTAAGAAATTTTCTTTCTCGTGACATTTCTTACCAAAGTCTCACAGAGTTACATGATCACATATGCTTTTTCCTGTTAGAGATGTAATGGATAGCTATTTTTTTCTTGTACTTGAGATACTGTGAAAAAAAGTTATGATTTTTTTTAAATTGAAAATAAGCTAATTAATCACTGCAGTAGGCAGAGAAAAGCTAACTCCCTCTCTCATTTAGTCTTCTGAAACTCATTGATTTACATGATAAGACATTAATATAGCTGAGAGCAGTATTAGGCCTTCCATTTCTTAACACTTTGTACATCTTGTCTTGCTTACTTGTTTATTTAGTTAGGATATGTTTTGATATAAACACACTTTAGCTGTGATTTTGTAATCACTTATACACTTGCATGACAATTTCCTGAATTAGACCTATATCTGCTTATGATATGATGAATGGCATTTTATGCAGCATGAGATTTATCTTACTGAGAATTTTTGCATTAATTTTGATGAGTTCCTTCCATTTTCTGAAGCTTCTAATACACATAAAATTTTTCTCTTCTTCATTTCCTTTTATTTTGTCCTTATTTTTTTCAAGAGTTATTTGGGTTTATTTTTGTTAATACCTTTCTTAAGCTTACAATGTTATAGATTATACTAACACCTAATTTATGTTTGTCAGCTTTGTCTTATGTTCATGGCAGTTTTTCTTGAATATTTGTAAGGACCTCTTGTGAGTACAACACAGGAAGATCATCTTTATGTAATTTCTATAGATTGTGCAATACAACAATAAGTTTAATTGTTATTGCAATATAAATAAATAAAAAGGCAAGGAATAAGCTTGTATCACTTTTAGATGAGTTATTACACCTGTAAAAACATAAACAGCCATAAATAAATGAAGATAGATACAGAATAACCACCTGTTAGGAAGTTAGTTCAAGTCAAAACACTTAAAACTTGGCACTGTAGATGTATTTGTGTAAATCTGTATTTAGACGTTTAAGTATATCACCTCATGTACAGATGTTCTGATTCATTGCAGTCTTCATTTGGGAACTAATAAAGGCTCAGAATCATCCCACTCAGGTAACTACTAAAACCTGGATTCATCTGCTAAGCTTTTCATCTCTCTGAAAACATTGGCACAAGTTCATAGTCTAACTGAAGGTCTGTCTTACAGCTTCTTCCTTGACAGATCACGAGCACAGAGGTCAAAAGGGCATCTCTTCATGAGTAGCTAATTTGAGAATACGATGGTCCATACTGGGACCAGTACTGTTTAATATTTTCATCAGTGATATAGACAGCAGGGTTCAGTGCACCATCGGCAAGTTTGCAGATGACACCAAGCTGAGTAGGGTGGTTGATATACCAGAGGGATGTCATCCAGAGGGACCTGGATAAGCTGAAGAAGTGGTCCCAGGTGAACCTCATGAGATTCAAGAAGACCAAGAGCTGGGTTCTGCACCTGGGTCAGAACAAGCCTCATTATCATTGCAGGCTAGGGGATGAGGTTATAGAAAGCAGCCCTGTGAAAAAGGACTTGGAGGGTCTGGTGGATGAGAAGCTGGATATGAGCCACGAATGTGCACTTGCAGCACAAAAGGCCAATTGCTTCCTGAGCTGCATCAAACGAAGTGTGGCCAATAGATCAAGAGAGATGATTCTGCCATTCTACTGTACTCTGATGAGACCTTAACTGAAGTACTGTATCCAGCTCTGGAGACCTCAACACAGGAAGGACATGGACCTGATGGAGCAGGCCCAGAGGAGGGCCAGGAAAATGATCAGAGGGCAGGAACACCTCTCATATGAGGACAGGCTGAGGAAGTTGCAGAAGAGAAAGTTCTGAGGAGGCCTTATAGCGGCCTTCCACATACCTGAAGGGGGCCTACAAGAAAGCTGGTGAGGGATTCTTTACAAGGGCATGTAGTGATAGGTCAGGGAGCAATGGTTTTAAACTACAGAAGGGTAGATTTAGATTGGATGTTAGGAAGTTCTTTACTATGAGGGGAGTGGAACACTGGAACAGGTTGCCCAGGGAGGTGATGGAGGCCCCATCCCTGGAGACATTCAGGGTCAGGCTTGATGAGGCTCTGAGCAACTTGATCTAGTTGAGGATGTCCCTGCTTATTACAGGGGGGTTGGACTAGATGACCTTTAGAGGTCCCTTCCAACCCAAGGCATTCTATGATTCTATGAAATCTCCCTGATCATGAAAGGTGTAAATTTGAAACCACCTAGGCTGAACAAAGCTGGACTTGTTTCCTGAGAGGGTGCTCCACCAATAATTTTTCATACAATGACAATGAAGACAGCCACAGTTGCCATTGCTCATCTATTTTGCCTACTGTCCTAAGAGTACAAGACTTATGAGGTCACAAGGTTATTCAGTTCCTTAAGTATTTCCCCACGTTCGACTCCCATAACTTTTAAACTCATGGTCCAAATTCAATAAAAATGGGTGTCAGAGTTTCTGGAAAAAATAAAAATCTAAAGTAGAGGGGAGAGATCTAACTTTATGCCAATGGTGACAGAAAAGTTGGCAGGGTATGCAACATATACAACGTGTCAGAACAGGCTTTAGCGTATAGTATCTTTTAGCTGCTAGAACTTGTATCACAAAATCAACACATCCATGGGAAACTGGTACCATTACTGTCATGTGGCATAAATAGCTTTTAAAGAAAGCATTTGATCTACCCAGAAGGAATGTCAATAGATACCTAACCTTCTAGCTAAACTTCTGGGCTGTAGCTCCAGGGTGGATGCAAACATTTGAGCCTCAGGGAAAAGCAAGATTTTAGACACTGTTCTGCTCTCTCTTCCCCACTGACTACCTCAGCCTTTCATTCACTTGGATACTGTTCTTGGAAAAGAAACTCCTACTTTATGCCATGAGGTGAGTCTCGTGCATCCCTACCAATTCTACTGCAAAGCCCACATGACAAATATTAAATGTTGCAATTCCTGACTTGGTCTGAAATTTCCATTCTGATTGTTAGAGATTTACACCATGATGTTGTCTCTTGTCCTGTGTCTCGAATTCTGCCTGGCTGTTTTCACAGCTGTCTTCCATGGATGTGTGAAGTCAAGCCAGTCTGTTACATGAAAACTGTGAGTGCTATTACTGTTTCTCTCCTATAAAATCAAATTCTTATCTTATTGTAACATTTCCCCTACAGAGCTAGAATAATAACCCCTGTTTAAGCCAATCTGAGCTGCTAGATATAGATATATTACAACAGTGAGTGTATGTAAATAAACTGGTATTAGCCTGACTTCTTCCCTGACTTCTGAGGATTCAGTGACTGTGGTTTTAATCTCTGCCAGACAAATATCAGCAGTTTCAGTTGTTGAGGCAGATGGCTGAGGCACCAGATCTGATAACAAGCATGCCTAAAATGACTTACTGACTCTTCAGCATTTTTTTGATGTTAAGGAGTGAGGAAAAAGTATGTCTCTAAAACAAGGTTATTACCAAACTAGCAAGAGATCTCTGGATCAGTGCATTTTTCATCCATATGATTAAAAGGAAGGAAGACAACAGAAGAGGAGAGGTCTCAAGCACTGGGAGGCTGTTGGTACCTCTTGTCTCATAGACTAATAACAGCTTCAGTTCACCTCCTCCATTTTAAAAAGTCAATACTTAAGCTGATAGCTCACATTCCTGTAGGAGCCCTATACTTACGTTCATAAGCTTGACGTTCCCTTCTAATCATTTCCCAAAGTAAACTTGTAAGTAGGTGTGATTCTTACTCAGAACTGTAAAGCAAAGATATTAGATCTTAGCTACAGATGTGCAGATAAGCATATCTAGCTTTTCACCTTCTGAACCTCAGTAGGTTCATGTTGTTTGGCATTCAGTGTAATAATTTAAATTACACTATGGAATAATTATGCTAATCCATAATGTATGTATTCCTATACATTAGAACCTTTATGGAGCATATTTCAGAAAATTAATTGACCAAATGAATGTCCTTGGCTTTCATTCCTCCACTTTCAGCCTTTGTTTTTCTTTGTCTTCTACTCCTCCCATGTCCACATTCTTGTCTCTAGGGCAAGAATTGTCCATTTTACTTATCAGTCAAGCACCCAGTAAACTTTGGCTGTGCTAGGACAAGTAATTCATGAAGACCTTTCCAGATATCACCATTCAGTAATGAAATTTCTTGGTGACTCATGAAGAGTTTTGCACATATGAATATGTGGAGACTAGAGTATGTTATTGTTTCCCCTTAAAATAATAACTCATAGTTTTCCTCAAAAATAATCATTCTGCATTACATGCCATTGTCCAAAAATGCTCAGTAATATTTTTCTGAAGCAGTTTTCTGTAACTCTTGAGTCAGTGCTTCCACAGGTAGCAATTCAGCACTGCAGCTGCAGAGTTGGATCAGAGACCTGTAAACTCAATTCAGCCATTAGCATTAAACATTGTAGGAGGTGAAACAACCATCTGTGGCCTGCTGGAGAGAGGCGATAAGGGCATCTTGTGAGATATTACTTCGCCCATTCCTCTGGAGGCTAACTGTATCCACTAGAGCAATAAGTATTCTAGGAAAACTGCAAGAGAATATTACTTTTGAAATATGTCCCACTTAGATATTAGTCATGCTGTCTCCCAGGTTATCTTTTCAATGCATCCCAAATTTATCTAAAAAAAACCCCTTATGACTTTCATTCATAGGAATGACCATTTCATTGTTATTAATGTATAGCTAGTTATAATGTGTTCATGCACTCTCAGCTCATCCAAGTGTGAGAAAGCATATTTAAGTTGCCAGGGAAGGATTTTCTTGACAGCTTTTCACTCTTGTTCTTCCTTATAATACACAAAAATGCAAACCTACAAATATTAAAACACGTAGTGCTCTGCTGTGCTATTTACCTGTTGTGTTGGCAAGGGCATTTAGCCATATCATTTGCTTCTCTTGCCTCTTCCTCCCTGTCCTGACATCATGCACACATGCATGTTTGTGTATGTGAGATGCTTTCCTTCCAAGTCTGAACAATTGTGGGCTTTTCATGCACTAGGGCTGGAAGAGCTGTAAGATACTTGAATTCTAAATAAAAAATCAAGATTGCAATTATAAAATGTAGAATGCTTTAGCTTCATGATGGAGAATGGTCATATTTGCCTAATAATGCCAGGATTGGCTAGAAAACAGCAAATTACAAAGAAACTGTCAGGATCGCAGATACTCAAATAACAACTGCAAGAGAGATGAACTTACTGTAACTAATACAATGTCATCACCCTAGAGATACATGATATTTACAAGAAAATACAAACACACCTGGGAAGCAAAGATTCTTTTTCAAGCTTTACTGTTGTTCAGTTTCACTATCTTTATAATGAAGTGAAAGGATATTAAGTATTACAATCTAAAATAGATGTGCTGCCTTGTTAGCAGTTGAATGTTCTATGTGAAGACACCCATACAGATATCATAAAGGTATTACCAGGGGTCCAATTTACCCTGCTGAGCATGTAATTAATCCTGTTTGCACACAGAAAAGCCATTTTTACTTCTATGCACAGTCCCAGAATAGATAAGTTTAAAGGTCTTTTTCAGCAAATATGTAAAAACAACTGTGGACTTAAAAGACCATATGCTTACAGATAACTGCAGTTTTTCAGGTACAAGCAATTTAAGAAATAGCAGCTTTTTTTTTTTTTTTCTAACAATTTCCCATCCTATTGTTTTTATACACACCTGTTGTGTGCAATTACTTCTTTGTTATGAATAATTGTATTTAGGCATCACTAAAATGCTCGTATTTGCATCACTTAAATGCTGGTGTTTTAATAACTGCAATTCCTTTGTGGAAAAATTTAGGAGTACATTTCAAAAAATTGAGGGTCTACAATACGTATAGTGGCATAGTAAATAATGATTTTATATTAGATAGTAAAGGAAGTAATCTTATAAAAGTTGCATAAGTGGTGAAACAAAAGGTTTTGCTATGTACTGAAAGAGTGTCAGTCTGTTAAATCTCAGTGGGTGGTCTTAGTACTGTGTCAGGTTACTGGAAAAATGTGTAAATAAATACCTTCTGTCTTTGTACATACCCATTGATGTTATCAACTGTTAACTTAGTTCAGTTTTGGTTTTTTCTGGTTTTTGGTTTGGTTTTGGTTGGTTGGTTTTTGTTTGTTGTTTGGTTTGGTTTGGGGTTTTGTTTGTTTTTTTCCTTTTTCAAATTCAGCAAAGTGGTTTTTCTCAGACAAATGAAAACAGCAGACAGTTTAGGAACTCACATCATCGGTGTGCTCCACTATTTGAGTCCCTGCAGTCTTACTGACAAGTTAGACAAATAAGCAGTCATACCTGAGATGGTTGACTTTTAGTAACCACTGGGATGGGTTATGCAGTTTCACAACATGCCACCAACCAACCTCCCTTTCACTGATTTATCTCAGGAGAAATACATGTTCAGAGAAATAGATGGTTTCTCAGTTCATTTATTATGAATAAAATTGCTAAAGTTCTCTAAATGAAGATATTTAAATGCCAATACTTAACTTTTAAAAACTTAGCTTAGATCAGAACAAGATTTGAACAACCAAGTAAGCTATACTGGAGAACTCTCTATCCCCATTCCTCAAATCACTCTTCCTTCAGCTTTCTACTTAATGATTTCAAATGACACAAAAAGATGCAACAATTGTTTGAGATGACCAACTGCTGTGCTTTCTTTTTGTTCAGCTGTAGTCTTGTGCTAGTGGTATTATGTCCTCACTAGACCAAGTGTACCACAAAATACAGGAATGCCTTCTTTTGCACATACTGTCTCTTCAAGCATCACTTCAGAAGACTGAACTGATATATAAGAAGAGTGCATTTCTATAGCCTGAGTTACTGGCTTTTTTGCACATAACTTTATTTCCCAAAGCATTATATCTTTCCTTATGAAACTAACTTTGATGTAAGATCTCAGGCATCAGCACGTTGGGCTGGATACTGCTGGGCCTCTTACTTTCTTCATACTTGAGACTCTTTTGAATAATAAATAGGTCAAGCAACAAAAGCTACAGGTGTAATTTAGACAAGGAGAAGGGTGAGTGTTTCCCAGTTAGAGTGACTACTGAAATAAGTTCTTATTCACTTATCTTTCTTCACTCTTAATGCAGAGTAAATGTTGAAAAAAAGATAAATTTAAGACAGTTTTGTTAGACATTCCTAAAGCTTTCTTTTTTTTCTTTAAATAATCAGTCTGTGTGTGGCCTATGTGCTATTCATATATTGTTTTCAAAAGGCTTCAACTTTCAATACTCAAAAGCTGTGAATCTGCATAAATACCACACCTAAGGGACACAATTTTCTTTCTAAGTATTTTACATTCATGTAAGTAAATACTACACATTATAATGCATTTTAGTTTGATGAAAATTGGCTTTTTTCTGTTTGATTGAAAAGCCATTATAAATTCAAATATATACTTTTTTTAAAATGAATAGCTGTTAACTAGCTTTTGGTAAGTATTTTTATGTCCTTCCTGGTCTTCATAAAAAGGATGTAAATTGGGAAGGTATTTTTTATTTATTTTTTTATCTACCATATGCATTGATCTAACTGAAAACAAACAAACAAACAAACAAACAAAAAAAAACAAGCCAGAGAGAAGCAGTAATCAGAATACTCAATTTACTGTCAATATATATATATTTATAGAAATTTCAAGAGACACCAGAAGGAGATATCCTGACCCTTGTAGTACAGATGTCTGGGGGAGTAGCTTGTTCCTTTCTGTCTGGATTGAAAATAATATAGTATATTCCAGTTTCAGTGCTAGCTGTCCTTTACACTGCATACATTTTTCCTTGTCCCACAGGAATCAAAGAAATCTTGGCAAATCCACAGATTCATACCTTTCATCTCCTTGTCCCTTTTCAAATCACTGCTGAAACACCCTCAGATGACTTTGGGTTCTTGCTTATTTTGCTTAATTAGGGAACAGAAAAACTAGAAAACTGGTAACTTCAGGCATATCCAGTAATTTATATGCATATTGAACTAGCTGCCATAATTTTGATGGAAATTTTTAATATATTGAACTATATAGTTGCATTTCAATGATGATAAAGGGCTCACCCTTCTGTCACAAAGTTCTGAAAGCAGTCATTGAATTCATTTGGTAGACAATGACATTTTTGATAGTCAAGCTATACCAAACAGTGTCCTTAAATGGTAATGATTATGAACAGTGAATTTGGAGACAAAAAATGCCATTGTCGGATGTACAAACACATCAACAGTTATTAATACAAAGTAATGAATTACTGACCTTTTGGTTGTAAAGATAAAACTAGGTCTTTCCCTCAAAAGAATTTTGGCTACCTAAATAAAATTCTTCCCAAGGGGAAAGGAGGATGAATTGTTGAGAATTTTGAGTTTAAGTATGAATGAACTCAATGTTAAAAGTTGGAGGTTGCAGGAAGTACCTTTCATACTGAAATCAGGGAACTTCAGCTTTGTCATTCTGAATTACTTTTAAAAGTAAATGACGCTTATTCCACATGCACAAAAAAATCTGGGTTTTCTGTGTTTCTAATTCTTTTTTTATTAATTGTGCCTATATTTGGATGAGAAATCACTGTGACAAGCAAATGTATTTCACATTAATCCAACAAAGCTATGAAAATACACAAAAACATGATTTCCAGCTAAAAAACAGTATTAATTTGTACTAGTTTACATACATCCAAAACAATTGGAAAAATATCAGATTCACATAAGTGGTGCAATTCTTATTGCTCTTTAGGCATGATTTGTGACCTAATGTATTATTTTGCAACAGTAAACAGAGTACAAAGGCCACGCTCCAGTTTCTGTTCCCTTGTTGAGCATGCTGTTTATCTAAGATTATTTAATACTACTTTGTTTGACATTGATCAGTAGCACAAGTATAAGCAAACTTCAAAGTCTGAATTCATTGGAGAAGTTTAATTAATTAGAGAGGTAAAAAAATACAATAATATTCTCCTTTTCTTTGCCTCATAGATCAAGTATTTTTGCTAATGTAAGTTGTTACAAAATCTGTGATTTCTTTTTAATTTTCGTATTTCTATTTTTAAAAAAAACTCTGGGCTTAGAATGGATTACATCTGATGTTGCTAACATTTCCTGGAAATGGAAAACTGTGATAACAGCTGCTGTCTTGGCTCATTTTCAGTTGGTTTTTTTGGTTTGTTGGTTTTGTTGTGTTGGTTTGTTGTTGTTGTTGGTTTCTTATTTTATACTGCAGCAACTTACAAGGAGTTACAGCTATCTCTAATAGGCTTACATCATTTGTAAAACATCGTAACTCAGTCAAATGTTTCCTTTCCAATCAGAGCATTTTCTCCACTTATTGAATTGTTGACTTTCTGAATAGTATTTATAGTAATGCCACTTACATTTTAAAATAAATGCTAATTTATGAAATAACTGAAAGCTAGCTGCATATGGAAGATGACTATAGAAAGAATCTTTATTTTATGCTAAAGCAAAATGCCTTCACTGAGAATTAAGAAACTCTTGGACACAGATAGAAAATACCTAGTTGATTTATATCAAAAGTAAATAAATTATTTATTCTTGCTAAGACCTATGATGAGCAGAAATGTCTCTATATTAGTCTTCTTTTAAATTGCAAGCATACACGCTCTCTTATTGGATTGAAACATTCTTCTGCAATCTTATAATTACTGTGATATGGTAGTGATAAGCATTGTGATGAAAAATTGAAGGAAGAGCCAAGTAAAGCAAGAGACAAGGAACTCTTAAGTGTTGATAGTGTCAAAAAACAGGTCTCTGCATATTCAAAGATTTGGCCTCCTTAAAGTACATTACTACTTTCCTCTTCAATGTTTTAAAGTGCTTTGAAAGATACATGGGGTTTTTTTAGTTATGTTTTCATAGTTTCCAGTCAGGATGTTAGTGATTTTTGAATTATTTTTTTCAGCTAAATCTGTTCCTCTTTCTTCAGTATATAATTAAGATTCCAAAAGCAATGTTATATATGCTGGTTGGAATCTGTTACTATGCCAAAAGTTTAGGTTTGTTTTGTATCAAAACAGATAATAATTCTCCCTATTAAGTTTGTAAGCAAATCTTTCACCAGATAAATTTTAATACATAAGGAGTATCACCTGCCTTCATCACATTTTAAATGGCTGACATTTAAAAGCTCTGTCAGCTCAAAGGGACCTCTGCACCATTTCTCATTCTGAGATTACTCTGCACTGAGCAACTTCAGGTATTTCACCCTGAGCAACCTGACCTAACTTTGAAAATGTAGTTGACTTTGAGCAGGGCATTTGGACCAGGCAGCTCCAGAGGTTCCTTCCAACAGAAACTAGTCTATGAAATCCTCTTTCCAATGCTTTTGCTTTGAGACCAGCCTGCTTGGGGCCAGTTTGCACTTCTGTGTGCACATAATCTAGATGTGTCCAAAGAAACATGTAAATACTGGTGTTCATGTTGATCTGAGCCTTCAGGAGTGGAACATGGGGGTTTCTGTCTGGGTTAATAATGACCAGAAATAAAAACCTCCTGGTGGCTTTTCCTTCAACCAAGTTAATTGAACCAGCAATGTCCTTCCATTACTTAGCAGAAGGGTTTTAGAGTCACAGACTTTCTATTAAATGAACAGGGAGACCAAACTACCTTATCCTTCCTGGAACTGACAATTTCAAAGCACAGCTCTGAGTCACAGTGAGAGGAGAGACGCAAAGGAGCCCTCCTCCCTCCCACTGCACTGACTCATCAGGGGCTTTCATTTTCCACTCTGGTCAAGAAGCCAACATCTTTTATGACATCCTAACAAGATGACTTTGAAGAATTAATTAAGCTCAGAACAGTTCCTGAGCAGTGGACTTATGCAATGTGAACCCTGACACAACATGCATGTCAGTCTGTAGCTGAACTCAGTTTACATTTATGTCTTGGTACTGATGCTGACTCCTGTAAGGGATAAAGTCTTGAAATTTTCCACAAAATATTTTAATGCTAGCTTGTACTGCTTAATTGCATACTATTCTGTGATAAGCGTTTCTGCAGAAATACAATTGCATACTGAGAAATATATCTGCACTTTACAATCCCATCACTGTTGGTTTTTTAAAGTAAAAGTCTTACTCAGTTAAGTGGTTAGTGTGTTGGATTATTGTAATCATTTTAATTGCTGGAAATACCTGTTGGTTTGACTAGGATGAGCTGAGCAGCTTAAAAATTATTCTTACCATAGTTATATTTTTATAAATGGTACTTTCATCATCATCTACAATATAAAGTCAAAAAGCATGATTTGTGACTGATCCCTTCCATGACTTGGAGCAAATCACTTTACCTTTCAGTATCTCTGTTTCTCAAGATTCAAAAAGGGAGGAGTGATGCCTCTCTTTCCAAGATGCTCCATCACTGGATGTGGTCAAGACCAGGTTGGATGGGGCTTTAAGCAACCTGGTCTAGAGGAAGGTGTCCCTGTCCATGGCAGGGGGGTTAGAAGTAGATGATCTTTAAGGTCCTTTCCAACTCAAACCATTCTGTGATTCTATGATTTGTGTGCATATATGCTATCAAAAGTTAAATCGGTAAAAAATAAAAGAATGGTCTCTGACTTACAATTTTATTAAAAACATTGCTTAAGCTGGGGACAGGGGGCTTCCTTCACAGTCTCTTCTGAAATCTCTTTTAAGTATTACTCCATCCTCCAACACTAAACATTCCTCAGATATTTAACATTAGGGGAAATTGTAATATCTCAAGATCTGTGACATCTCTACAACAATAGGTGTGTGAAAACTCTGGGTTTAATTTGTGCTTTAAATAAAGTAGAACCTTGGGAACAGCCACCACCAGGAATGATATCTGATATGTGAGATACTTAGAGAGAGGTACTTTGATGTATTTGGAGGATTAAAAACCCCTCTACTTGAGACCTGGCCTGCCTTGAAGTGGTATCTAATAAACTGAAACATCTCAGACACTTTCAGATGCTAACAAATGTCCGGAGATAAGAATAGATCTGACTGAGCCTTAAGGGTTGGTCTACCTTTCTTGTCCACTCCAGAACTTCAGAACTGCCCTATCAAGCTCTTAATGCACTGAGAGAAACTTGCTTGCCCTTCTTTAATGCAATACAATGTTCTATTTGTAGCAGAACTCTGGTGAAATTTTGAAATTAAATGAGATGGAATATAAATAATACTAGAATTTCTTTAATATTCTGAATCATGAATAGAAGCAGGTCTAGACTTAATTACAAACCATATTTTAAAGCAAAATTCATCATCCTCTTCTGCTCCCTGCCAAATGCTGAGTTCAGTCCCTGAGGGTCTGAGCAAAGTTTCCTCAGCTACAGCAGCTGGAATCAGCAGCACTGACAGCAGGGCAGGGAGTGCCACCTCTGGGCTTCATGTGTGGGGTGATTTCATCAGCTAGCGCAGGTCTTGACAGGTGCAAAACCCTTTAGTTCATTCTTAAGGACCATAAAACCCTTGGTGCATGGTTTAGGAGACTGGGAACTAACTTTTTGATCCAGAAAGGTAAATGAGATCTTTTCCTGACTGTAATCCCCTAGATCTGTTAGCATTGCTTCAATGTGTTTCTTCTAAACACAGAAATAGCATTTGCTCTGAGAAGATTTCTTGATGCATGCTGAATTTGCCAGACATTTCACTTTGAGACAAAGATATGACAAATGTGCTTCCTAGCATTTTCATGTTGATTTATTCTCCCTCACAAAGGACAACTACATAAAGAACTTGAATCAGATCCATGTTCACACTTTACATATGCAACATTTTTGTGGCTGACAAAGTTGGCTTCTCATGCAAACTAACTTGGAAATAGAGTCAAACCAAAGAAGGGCACGCTGAGACCGCTATACTTCAGTATCTATTTTTTTTCCAACTAATCATCATTATTATTATGACTAGATATTTACCCTTAGGTGCATTGGGCAGATCATTCTGACTCATCTCTTTAGTGAATGTTGTCCTGCTGGGTTAATGATTATCTTTTTTGTCTGAAAGATTTGTTAATTCCTGTAACTGCATAGGATAGCTATTTTAGTACTTACCAGGTGACCTCGATGCTGACATAACCTTTCTGGTATTGTTGGATGTAGCTTGTGTCATGACATTAATGTGAATTATGGCTGTCTTGAGGATATAAACCTTCATATAGCACAGATGGTCTCTAGGAAAAAAAAAAAGTAAAAAAAAAAGTAATGACAGACTGCACATCACACATTCAGTCTTCCCTTGCAGACTATTTCCTTTATCATTGCCTCAATCTCTTAGGCACCTTTTAACCAAGCACCTACGGCATCATTTATTGTGCAGACTGTGCTCTATAATGAAGATTTTAACATGGGATTCTGGAAAATACCTCTGCTACCAGCATTATCACAGTGTCTTGTTGGCCTCCTCCAAACTTGCTTAGCAATGTGTCTCCATTGCTTTCAGAGAGCTCATTTTTTTACTACTTCTTTGAAAGAATGATGAAAGCTGTGTAAGCTCATTAGCAGAGCATGTGTGTAGGCTTAAAATTACAGATAATAGACAAATGGTTGGAAAGTCAGTAATTCCTTTACATATATGCCAAGACTTAGGTCAAGGTTCAGGGTTTCCTTTGTTCAAACTGGTGAAATCAGAAATACTTCCAGGTGTGCTGGGGAATGCTGGCAGTGCACATGTAACACAGGTGATAAGGCACAGTTGTTGTCAGTTGTTTTCCTCAAGACAAAACCATGTTTAGTCTCAATTACACTTAGTTGTGATCTGCTTCTCTTTTTGCATTAGTATTTTGTATAAATTAATATTTTTGTTTAATAGCTCTTGGTGTTTTCTATGCACTTTCATTATTTATTATTTCTAATATTATATTAAATTCATTGTAGTAAACTTTGATATCATAATCCCAGCTTCTCGTATTAGGAAATAAATAGTTAATATATAGGAAAAGTGTTTGTGTGCTTGAGTCATCATCACAAAAAAATTACTCAGAAGCCCAGTACTTGTATGTCACATCTGTATTTCTGCAAACATTTTACAAAAAAAAAAAGTGACACAAATATGTGTAAAGAGTTTGAAAAACTGATATATACATAATTAATCTGGAGTTCAATCAGATATGTTACAGAAAAATTCTGCAAAAGGATTATTTTTACTCATGTTCAGTTCTTTCTTCATGAGCTTTTTTCTTCAGTTTTTACTGGTAACAAAGTCACAAACTTTAAATCCAGATTCTTGGATGGAAATTCAGGAGAGGATGTGAGGATGGGTGCAGTTGTACCTCTGCACTCCATCAGCCTAAGGACATGGAGGCAGCAGTGGGAACAAAATCTGCCCTTGCCTTTGTTTGTGCCATGTTTCTACTGTGAAAGGCAGGCACTGACCAAGAATTTGGTTGCACTTGACAAACATGTCTTTGCTGGCTGGCTGATAGTGTCAATAAGCAAGCAGTGTTATTTGAGATGTTAAATGTATGACATGGGCATATTGCCACTACTGCCCAGAGTGAGACCACTGAATGATTGTGTGTGGACTACTCTACAGCAGTGTGACAGCTGCTCCACCTGGCCACTACACCACACCTGAGCTGAGCATGCTATGCTCCTACATATGTTTTTGATATATGTCTTGGAATATACCTATGTTAAGATAGTTGACAGAATATTGTTTTAAACCAAAATGAAATATATTTTCATCCTTAAATCTCTCAGCAACATTGCAGGTAAAGCTATTTCTTATTCCTTTATTGTTTTGTTGTTACAGTTATTCACAATGATTTTTTTTAAGAATTATTCTCTGTGTGTATGAATTTCCATCACCTTTGTTAAACCATGTTAGAGAAAGCAGCGGTAGATATCATTGCATCTAGGGGCTGCAATAATTTGAACTTTTGACATTGACGTAATTTTACACATCTTTCAGGTAGCAGAAATTCAATGAGTGGCATGTTATGTTCCAAATATCTCTTTTAGGTCACATGACATCCCCTCAATTGGGAACAAAGTATATGAATATGATGTCTAACATGTAACAATTGTAGCACAGTACCTATTTAAGATTTCAAACCATAACAAGTTTATCTTAAGTCACAATTTGTAGATAAGCGTTTATGCATCTGGCATGGTAAAATTTTGTCCTAAATAAACAATGTTAGAAATAAAGAAGTAATGGTCTTAAGAGAATCTTATAAAAGAATCTGTTTATTATTAGGATTTTCACTTAGATACTGAAGTAATGTGTACATAAATAAATTTTGAAGGCATATGAAGTCATAGCCTGAGTAGAGATACCAAAACCACCTATTGTCAAATTCAGCCATTTCATATCACAGAGCAAAGCTTCTCATAGAGGCACAGTGACTGACCAGCATCTGCAGTAATTTTAATATAATTCTTGTGTTGTTTTTTTTTTTTACTTTCTTAACCAGTTAATTCAGGCGAGGGGATAGACTACAGCCAGCAGAAGCGTGAAAATATAGGAGATCTGATTCAAGAGACACTGGAAGCCTTTGAACGCTGTGGTGGAGAAACTGCTTATATAAACATCAAATACATGATCCCTACATACAAGTCATGCGAATTAAACTGAGTTGTATCAAATGGGATGATTCTATTTGTGTTCTAAAAAAACTGTATCTGTCTCTGTATGACATCTTTTTAGTCATGCTTTTTTTTCTCTACAGCTGCTAAAATAGTAGTTTCTGGGGCATTAGAGTGTTAGCACTATTGTGAACAAGGCTTTCCAATACATAAATAGTGCCTGTTCCTTTGATTACAATGGTTTACTGTGCTTGTTTGTTCCCTGAAAGAATCGCTCCTTTATAACGGAGCCGACTCGAGCAGGAATCAGAGTTAAACCTTCACTTGTATAGACAATAAAACTATAATTTTCATACGCGATTCAGCAATTGCTGTTCTGTGTCCGCTTGCCCTGAGGGTGATGTCAGAGGCTGTAACAAGAAGAGTTTATGCTGACTGCTTAATAGGTGTTTGTCATGGAAGAGAAACACCAGTTCAGCAATGCCTCTCTAGCAGCTGTGTCGAATAATGTGCATTGTCATACAATAAAACTGTTGAATGTATATACCAATTACACCAGGAAAATTTATATGGTCCATTATAAAGCACTGTCATTAAATTCATTCATGTTTCTCACATGCTCCTGATCTCAGCTTCCAGGTTCATGGAACTTGGGGTTCCTCTTGGTGAACATCAGTACCTCTATCAGGCACAACCATAATTTTGAAGAAATGAAGCCCAGAGAAAACATCAATAAATCAGATGAAAGATACAGCATACATAATATATTGGTCCCTAATGACACTGGTAATCTAGGTAAACACAGAATATACATGTATATTTTCAAAGGGTACTGAGTATTTTTTGTAATTTTCTGTTGTTATTATGGTCTATATGTGTACAAACAATGTAACTATTGTTATAGAAATCTCTTACAATTTCCTACTCGGTTAGTTTCTCCCTGATTAACCACAACACAGAAATGATATAATCATGGATTTAAGCAAGGCTATTGAGATTGACTTTATTGCTTTTTAAGCATTTCTATGGAATAAACCTACAAAAGCCCCACAAAGTTTTACAATTCTCAAGGACAACCATTTAAAAATACCAAGTCAGCTCAAAACAGATCCAAACATATGAACTTTGTCTAAAAAGCATGAGATTTTAAAAAGTATAGACTTTGGGCTCATTTTGATTTTATACTGGTTTCTGGAAGCTCTTAAAATATACACGTTACACATTCAAGTGTTTCTTTGTAACTGTTAGAACTTGAATTGCAGTCTTTGGTGTTAGACATGAGACTTCTTCCAAGTGCTTATCCCCATCCATATTCACACCCAGCAGGGCTTGCCTGTGTGAGAGACACAGCCCCTATGCTGCCTTGTTCTCTGGGATACACACTGGAAATGTAGGGAACACCTTCCCACCTGCTGACACTTTGAGCTGGATCTGTTGTTAGCCTGACATTAGACTTGCCTTTTTCTGTTCTGTGGGATCTTCAGCCTGAGGATTTAACTTTTTTTCCCCTTACTTTCTTCCCTTTTCTGTAATTGGAAAAAAAGATAAGAAGATTTTTACTCTTCTTGCCTCCTTGAGAAACTGAAGCATCAAGTGATGCCACCAGGCATGAATGCCCCCCAGTCCCCAGTTTAGACATAGCTGCTTCAGGTGTGCCTTTTTCCCAGGCTGCAGAGACCTTTCTTTTCTATTTGGATTTTGGTTCTTTCTGACTTTTCTTTTACACATTGCCAGGGCTTCCCCAAGTCCCTAGAGTTTAGGGAGTGTCTATCCTGTGGTTAACACACTTATGTGATGGATGAACACATCCAATACACTGCCTCACATTTAGAGTGTCTTTAAATCATTCACCTCCTGGTCAGAAAAGAAGGCAAAGCCTGGCTGTAGGTCCACATCCTGGGAAACTCAAGATTTCATCTTCAAACCTTGCAGGACAGAGTCTAGCAGGATACCACAGGGTGGGGACCTAAGGCCACATCTCCTCTTCCAAAAATGCCTTTCTGCACAGCCTCCCTGACACTATTAGGTCACCCTTCATTTAAAGTTTCTCCCTCTGTTTCCCCTCAACAGACCCCTGCCCTGCATTGTCCCTTACACCAGTGACACATACTTTTTTATTTACTGGCAACTTTGACTTTGGTTAGTGTGGCATTGCAGGTTTCCCATGAGTACAAAGTGTGCTGGAGGACTGCTGCTCGGATGGAGCTGAGTTATTCAGCTCAGAAACAAATCAAGCCCTTCATAAAAAGAATAATCCCAGGCCACTTTTCACTCCGTAGCTATTTGTATTCTGTCCTTAAGAGAAAGCCCAGTACCGCTCTTTGCTGCAGATCAAAAAGCTCCTCAATAGCTGGCTTCAGTTCCCCTGCTGCTGGGATCCAGCCACAGAGTTGCTTGAAGAAGGGACAGTACAGGAAAGGGCTCTCGTCCCTGGGATTTCCCCATCCCATCACCCCTCTGCATCCTGGCAGCGCTGCTGAGGATGAGATGAAGTTAGTCTCACCACCAGCTTTGTAATTCTATTCCCTGACTCACTTTTTTTTGCATCAACTCCTTTAGCTCAACTGGGACAAGACTACTGACTGACAAAGAGACACCAGGGAAAATGGGTACTTAGCACAGCTGCAGACTTGCCCAGACCTGATCCCCTCAGCCCTGTGCTCTTGCTTGAAGATTTCTTTCACAAGATGTTGCTTCAACAAGGGATGACCTTATTGCAAACCATAAGGGCAATAAAGGTCATGCTTCTTCACATCATGAAAAATATATTTTACAGTAAGGTGCTTTTACTTGCACTTTCAGAATGGAAACATTAGCCTCTATCACACTATTTCTATGACTGGACCATTGCTTTAAAAGTGAACATTCTCCCATAACCTTATTAATCCTAGGAGCCAGACTGATAAAAAGAAGCATGATAACAAACACAGGTTGGTCATTTAGGAATGCTGAGAATAAAACTATCTTAAGATGTCATTTTACTAAGTCAAACTGTAGGCTTGCCAACCTTGACAGAGTCCCTTTAAGCATGATCAGCAGCATATTTATAAGCAATTACAGCACAGCTCAGAGCACTTTATAAAGCATAAGATCAAGGACCCAGGTGCTTAAGCATATGAGCAATACTATATCATTCAATACACTGCTTAGCTATTTTAAAATGGAATTGTTGTCAAAAAATAGTAACTGCCCCTCTTTTCACCAGTTCATTTTGTGGTCATTGACACTTGGGGCAAGCCAAGCAGTTTCTATTTGTAATCAATTAAAAGACGCTCTGGCCCAGGTGTTTCAAGGGGTATAAATTGCACAGAGCACCCTTAAAGACAGCATGGGTTGGGAGAGCTCCTGTAGTTTGTGCCTTGCTCTGAGGTCTACTGCCACTTTCTCTCCAGTCCCTGCAAGGTAAGTAGCAATAGTAAAGGATGCCATAAATGGTTAAATAGCCATAAAAAATGGCTAAATATAAAGCGCTGTTTTTCTGAGACTTAATGTTTGAGATATCTCTGGTTTGTCTTGATAAACATGTTAGATAGGTTGACTGGTGGTTGTTTAGCTTGTTGAATAAAAAGCATATGCTAATGGGGGGAGGAGGGGGAATTATCTGTGGCCTTCTTTGTCTTGCATAATCACCACAACAGGGATAAAATGAGATCTTTTCAGTGTTTCCTCCTGAAAGCTGTATAAGAAAACTGTACCAGGTATCATGAGCGTTGGGAACTTTGGCTTTTTGTGAATTCTGGTGGTGCTATAAAGCAGTTGCAGTGCAAGCTGTTGAGTCACTGAATGGCACAACTTGTCCATGTGAAGCTAAGCAGGGGCAGAGGTGGCTGTGGCTCCTGCCCAGCTTGGGCAACGGCTGCCTGTGGGCTCCTGTGGAGAGGCAGAGCCTGGCAGAAGACCTGGCAAGCTGCTGCCAGCACTGGCAGTGGGGAGCTGGAGCCAGGCTTCTTGCTGGTAGCTTTCCAGTGTTTCAAAAAGATGGAGCTGACAAAAGAAGTTTGAAAAAGGCCTCCCAGGAGTCAAATACAAGGGGGTATGGGAAGCTGTAAGTGGGAGGGAAAGTAGAAGACCTTGGCTGGGCAGGTGCTTGGAGAGTGGGTGGGGGAGGGGTGTGGTGGTGCATGGATGTGTAGCTGCAGCCAAGCAGGGCAAAAATAAAAAGCTAAAGCAGACACTATGTGCTTTCCTAATCCTGTCTGGAGACCCTCTGGCTTTAAGAAAAGCATTCTCTAGTCTGAGGGTCTCTGCAGGCAGTGGGGCAGTTCACATTTTTCCACTCATCTGTAACATCCTGTGTTTTCTGCCTTAAATAAAAGTAGCAAAGTTTGCAGGAACTCTCTACAAAGCCTGTCTGCTCGCAACTGCTTGGAGCTGCTTTGTGCCTCCTGGAGACCAGGAGAGGCAGGTTCATGCCCTGGCAGGACAAGAAGTTCCCTGCGCTAGCCCCATAATTCTTCCGGCGTGTGAGGGGAGGGAAGGGGAGTGTGTGTGGTGGGGCATATCTTAGATGTGCTTGTTCTTGCCTAATGAATATGACCTGAGTTTGTCTGTGGGGTTCCTCAGTGAGAGAGATCTCAGCTCCGTAGGACAGTGCGTCCAGATGGAGAAAGGGGTCTCTCAGCACCTCTGGGGTGGTGGGTGCCCTCTGGCATGGCTTCTGCTGAGGTAGGTGGGAGTCTGACCAAGTCAAGTGGGACAATATGCAGCCTTGCGGGGGGGGGAGAGCTCATGTTTCTTGCAAAGCTGGGAGTCATCTGTGTGCTGTCTCCTCTGTGCTGCCAGTTTGGGTGTTTATTCCACAAATCAACAATTACTTTTTTTACCAATGCTCATGAGTGGGTTGGGCAGCTAATGAAGGGCACAGCCCTAGCAAAACACTGGTTCGTAACCCCCTGCGCTCTCTGTATGCTGGGGGCCTGCGGATGCAGCGGCACCTTGCAGCAACACTTGAGGTCAGCATGGCCAGGGCTGGTGATTGTGCAGCTCCCCTTGCTGCGCCTCCCCAGTAGCAGCAGAAGCTCCTCATCTCAGCCACTCTACTCTGGCCCTGGCCAGCTGAGTATGTGTCCTGAGTCCCTTTTGCCTTGAAGAAATGGAGGGAGAGGGGGATGGCTGCTCAGACTTCTTGTCAACAGGGTCCCTCACAAAGAGCAAAAGCCCAAGCAATGGAAGAATGAGTATATTTGTGTGGGAGGAAGCATAAGGCACAGCCTTGACTGCATGGCTGCGGCCAGGGGTATTTTTGGGACTGCACCCTGTCTGCTGCTGGCGGCCCTGTGGGTGCCCACGTGCACAGGAGTCCTCTGCAACTTGGCGTCTGCTGACCCTGGCTGTTGAGGGTGTGGGAAGAGAGGGCATGAAACGGGAACTAATCCTAATGCTTTACAAATGCTAAAAGTTAAATCCCAGCCTTCTTACTCTGCCTTGGTGAGGGTGTGTTAAATGCATTGAGGTAATGGGAAGAAAGGGGGTGTCTAAACAGTATCATAGTGTTGAGTCTTGTACCCATTTCTTAAGATAGACATACAACATACCCTTAGTTTCTTCAATGATCTAGGCCATCTAAACTTCCTATATTCATCTGTACCAGCATGTGGTTGAAGAGTGGAAGGGGAGCAGCTGCAAACCAACCTGCTGTCTTAGCCTACTCCACTCTGGTACAGTGGGAACATGTTGGTCTTGGGTCTCATCTCTGCACTTCTACCTCTGTGACCATATGATACACAACTTGGTAGAGATTGATACCACCATACTTAATGTGACTGCACATAAATATATGGGTACTTTAGGTGGCATACAGCATATTTATGTGCAGGTGGAAGCGTTGCAGCCAATAGCCACTGTAGTTCTGTGCCTTTCATGAAGTGGTCTTGACCTGGCATTGGAATCATGTTGCTCTCTGATATGGGTAAAGTGATCAAAGAAAACTTGTGGACAAACTCATCAATAAACATCGGGAAGCTCAAGGACATCTCCACATCTCCAACACATCCTGTTGACAGCATGTACAACAGTGTTGAATGCTGAGGCTCACAGGTTATAGGGCTGAAAAATTAATGTCTGACATAAAGGATCTACCTTGCGTTGCACATTCTTGCATTAATCCAGGGGAGCTTGGCTTTAAATGTGTGGTCTATCAAGTTTCAATTTCTGTTTTCTGGGTGTAATTCCTAAGCCCTTCCCTAAGGAGCAATTGCCAAAAAGCAGATCAGCTTACCTAACTCCAGCTCTAGAAGCAGGGAATGATATCTCTGCATCTCACCATCTCAAGCATTAGTCCCATTACTTCATTTTTGCATGTTCTCATTTCCTGTTTCTCTTGAGTCCCTGTGGTGCTTTGAGCTGGAAGAGACACAGATCTGTACGGGTAGAGGTGCAACTGATGAGAAGAGACCAGGAGGGACCAGCTGTTCCGGCAAAGGCTTTTCCTTATATATTTGTTTTGGAAAATGTGAATTTTGGGGAAGTTGTCTGTTTTACCCCAGAGCTGCTCCCTGGGAAATAGCTTAGGCAAAACATTTCTGGAATAAGTTCTCCTACTTTCTCCTCCTGTATAATGATGTGATGTATTGGGAGAAAAATACCAGCTCTGCTGCAGTTGGGGAAAGGGAGTGAGAGCAAACAGTAGGAAGCTCCTGGCTCATGAGTGCTGAGAAACTGCATTTGTCCAGCATTTTGGGCTCCTGTGGCTGTGTATCCCAAATCCCTGCCTTTCCGGGCCACAACTTACCCTATCAGATACTGCCTGGGTGTTTTCTTTGGGTGTGAGTTTTCTGGATTTTTTTCTATGGTGGAGCTTTTCTAGCCCATGCTCATGTGGAGGGAGCTGCCAGTGCTGCTACTGGTGGTGGGGAGGGGCATGTATTCTGCAGTAATTTGGGTTCTACCATCTCTGCCCCAACCTGCCCCCAGCAATGTCCCATCTTGGGGGACTGGATGTTGTCACCATTGTAGCTAGGAGATGTGATGAGGTGACATGGAGCTCAGCCTGGCTTCTCCTGGCCAGAAGTACAGCCTGACAAACCTGTTTCTTCTTGCACTCCCAGGGGACAATGCAGCTGCTGGTGGTGTTGCTTAGGGCTGAAGCAAGCCTGTTCCCAGGCATGTGCCTGGGCAAGAGACCCTGAGGCTGGTGATCTGTAATTCCCCACTGCTTTAGAAAGCATCTAAAATCTTGGAGTAAAAAAAAAAAAAAAAACCTATCAGAAATGGTGCTTTAAGTCCAAGTATAAAACCCAGATCTCTGTTTCAAAGTACTCTCAGTGCAAGAAGGGGGAATACTTGGAAGCCCTTGTTCAGTCCCACACTTCATAGTGTGCATTTTATTCCTCAGCTATTCCCTGCAAGAGCTTCGTGCCTGAAACTCTTTTTATTAACAGACATAAATGATTCACTGTTACAAAGGAAGAAATTGCTACTGCACTGCCTCAAGAATCAAAGTAAAGGGAACATCTGCTCTAAACTTCTTGCATCGAATTATTGCTTGCTATGCATTATTACTTACTGGAGTAATGTGACTAAATTAAAGTTTTGGGGTTTTTTTTCCCTTGTGCTTGCTTTTATGCATTGCTTGGTACAAAATGTGTTGCTTGCTTAAATTCAACCTACAGCTAAAACTATGTCTGTATAGAGCTGAGCCCACGTGTACTTTGATGCAATTAAGAGCACAATTGGAGCATTCTGAAAGACTGCCTTTAAAAGGCCTTTTGTTCACTCCCCCATAGGGTCTGGGTGTGCAAGCACATAAAATGTAAGATTAAGGAAAAAAAGCTCCAAGAAGAATTCTGTGGATGCAGAGTGATGTTTTCTGCATCTCAGCAGCTGCCTGTAGTCAAACAGAGTAATGACTCGAGCTGAGAGGGTGATGATAGTTTTGGTGGGAATCCCCCACATCACAAGAGTGTTTCTAATGAAGGAGGAAAAACCCACCAGAAACATTCCAGGGCTGTGAACCTGCAAGCCACTGAAATCAGCACTGGAGCTTCTATGCAACGACAATAGCAGCAAAATCTTCTACTTCTGCAGAAGAGAGTTAGCAGTTATTTTAATTTGCCTTCCTTTCTGGAGTGCATGCAGTCTTACCAACGAGCTTAACTGATTGAAAAAAAAAAAATATCTGGAAAGTAAAGCTCTTGAACTTGCATGCCTAGAAACCTACTCTGGCATCACATGCATAGCAAAGGCCACATATCTCACAAAATACCATAACATTTCACAAAGGAGGTTTAAGAGCTCCAATTGAATAAAGCTTTCTCTGTGAAATATCTTTATGGATCTACAAAGCTGTTAAACCCTCCTTGGGAAAAAAATGTGTACATCTCTTACAGTGCAGTGGCAGCAGCATGACTACCACGGAGGCCTCATTATTAATGTTTTTTGTTTATCAATAGAAGGAAGAAATAAATCTTAATCACAGAAAAGAAATTTAAACTTCTAAATGCCGTCCAGTTGCTTTTAAATTCTGTGTGTATATATAAACCTGTGTAACAGTGCTCTGGCCTTCTTTAAGGATCCTGCTACTCTAAGCCAATAATGATAATAACAGTCTAAATAAACTTGATAAGACATATTTCTACAATAACTTTGTTACTGACCTAAAGCATGATTGGTTTTGTGGTCCGTGTTATAGCAGCTTTTAATGATAAAACAGTTTGGGTATCAGGTAAATTGGGCAATTGCAAACCCTGCAGTGTTCCTTTGTACATACTGTAATAGTTGGTTTTTCTTCTTAAAGAAAGAAAAATAGTATTCCTCTGTTTTTAGTGCTTTGAGGGCTTTTTTTTTAAAGCTTTTATTCCTCAAGCATCTTTCAGCTCCCCAAGAACACTGTTGCATTGACTGTACCCACAAATATTTCTAGCTTTTTATTACCAGCTTGTAGTGTTGCACTGTCTCTTCCTGTCTTGTCATAATTATGCTTGTGGGAAGGAGATGGATGGTGTGTTGAGTGTGACTTGTATGCCCACAGCCCTCACTCATGGCTGTTTTTTATGATTTGATCCCCAGAAGCCAGTTGTACAAACAGTAGTTTCTAACTTCCAGTTTTCAGTTTCAAGTTTCTCATGAAGATTTAAATATTTTTCTTAAATTATGCAGCAGTTTCATTTGCTTTGCCTGAGACATCTCATGATGTTTTGTCTCCCTCCTGTGATACCACAGGTCCAACCCTCCCAGCATGCTTGATATGTAATGGACACACCTGAAGGCTTGGGGAATTGACTGCTCCTTCATAAAGGTTCCCAAATAAACCGTAAAGGGCAAATGTTGACAGTGAGGTGCAGAAAGGCCTGGAAACTTGGCTGGGAGTTAGGTGAAATGAGCTGTGCCCCAGCCCTGACCTGGGCCTGAGCTTGTGAAGCAAGGGTGGCAGATGCCCTAAAAGCCATGGTTTCTGAGGAGGTCAGTGAAAGGACCCTTTCCTAGCACCAACAGGGGTGGTGAGTGGCCACCCCACCCAGCTGGGTGTGGCCCTAGTGGTGGTTGGGCATCCACTGAGCCCAGTCCTGCAGCATCCACTGGCCAGCTCCTGGCAAAAGCAGATGCTCTCTGTGCCCAGCATGTGCTGAGCTGCTAAACTCTCAGCACATCTGCTTCCTTCTTGCCATAACAGATGGGGGCTATAGCTGGGAAATGCAGCCAGCAAATGTCATCTGCTGGGCTCAGTTGTAGGGAGGAGAAGGAACACCCAGAGCAAGGGTCTGAACACAGTAATGTTTTTTTCAAGGGAGATACCTCTGCTGCTTCTCTCAACTACCTTTGCTCCAGGCAAGAACAGGAATGGTGCATATGCTGCACATATAAGGACAGCAGAGGATAACTGTGACTACTCCCTTCTAATGCTCAGCAAAAGCCTGTGTTCCCTTTTGTATGTGGTGAAGCATTACGGCTGGTATGGTGGACTACCACAGAGACCTCTTCCTGGGGTTTGGTGAGTCCCTGGGGACAGCCAGCTGAAACCCAAAGTGCTGCTCAGGAAGTGTTGCCATTTCTGCTTTTAGCTGAGCGAACTGAAGTTGCATAGAAAATATGTGTTCTAGCAGAAGGTGAAACCCAGTCACTTGCCCTAACAACTGCTGATGCCATTCTGGTACCAGACCTCTTGCTTACTGCTTGGTCTCAATGAGAATGAACTGGGGAAGTAGTGCTGGGTGACTGCTCTGATTTCAGTTCAGCACATACAGAACTGGCTGTAGCTGCACAGAGCAGCAATTGCAGCTAAATATTGCCTCTCTTAGCCTTCAGACTGGCTAATGAAGTAAAAGGGACTATGTGGTGAAAAAGGAGCAGGAACTGGTCCCTGACTTTACCTTATGTTGTTGCTATGTAGTAGGTCGCATGGGTGTTGTACTGGATAATTTTTCTACCCCAAGCAGTGCTTTAGGACTATATTTACATTTAACTGTATCTTCATCTTATACCTGTGGAGCCATTTCAGTTGGGTAATCTGTGTTGCATTGGTTTGTGCACTTTTAATCCATTTCGCTCATTAGCTTTTAACCTGCATTTTTTTATCTAAATGACTTTATAATATATAGTATATATATTATAATATATAATAAAAACAGAAAATGTTAGGAGGCTGGAGAGGTCCATCTCTTAAGTCATGTTGTGATTTGATATAAAAGTAGCACACACCTTGATGGCCAAGGTTAAAATCAGTGATATGATCTATTTGTTTAGGAACTTATACAAAACTGCTGCTATCAGACAATAATAAGAATCATGAAACTTGCTATGAAAGGCATTTCTTTTTTTACTGTGAACTTTATGCCTCTTCATTTATTTCAGTAAATGCCCAATAAAAGCACAATAAACCCAATGCCATAAAAGCATGCATAGAGGGTTTGCACTACAGGCTTTGCAGCTGCCTGACTTTCCTTCCACACTTGGTGCCCAGCCTTGCCATGGTGCCAAGGGCTGCCTTGTGGGACCTCCCTACCACATGCCTAGAAAAACCCATCTCACCTGGAGCATGTAATGCCCAAGTGTGCCCTGATGCTGTGCTTGTGGGGGGGGAGCAAACCACCATAACTGCAAGATACAAGGATGGCTGATATCCAGAGATGTCTGGGAAGGGAGTGGGGTAGACACTGCACCCTCTGAGGGGAGGGGAGAAGAAGGGGGGGAGGGTGGAGCTGTGCTGCCCTACCCTGGCTGAAGAGCTGTGAGGTGAGGTGTGCTGCATGCTGGGGTAGCCTGCTTCACATCACGGGTAAGTGTGGAATCTGTGAAGAAAACTAAATTGGGGGCAGATGCAAACTTTCTGTTGGCAGATGCTTGTGCTGAAATAGGTAATAGCATTTTAAACCTGAATTTAACAATTAAATAAAAAACTGTATGGTTATGCCTTATTCATTTCCCCTATAAAACCCAATTCAAATAGCAGAAATGGGAAGAAGAAGAAAAAAAGAAAGAAAAAACAAACAAACAAACCCCCCAACAACAAACAAAACTACAAAAAAAAACCAAACCAACCCCACCAATATAAATTAAGGCTGAAGCAAGCTGAAAAGAACTTGCCTGTTAGACTGACTGTAACATCTCATCTCTAATATGAGAAATGTCAGACACCTGAGCAAGGAGGGGGACGTGTGATCATCTGTGCCCAGTAAGGGAGATGGTAGACACCAGCTCCACCAACCTCATTTCTGCTAGAGCAAATTTGTCTGCACCATCCCTGCTGGTATAACTGCTGCTGCCAAAAACATCCTGTGGTCAAAGTCAGTGGCCCCTTCAGGCCCAGCTGGAAGAGTAGTATCTTGAGCAAGATTAATAGGTGAAACCCCAAATTTTAAATCCTGTACAGGAACCCACATGTGACTGTTGACAGGCTTTGCCTGGTGAGCTGAGAGCTAGTGAGCTGCAGGGTGAGACATGATGGAGTGGCGTGTCATAGGGATGTGGGTATCCTCCTGCAGAGCAAATGAGAGTTCAGCCTACAGTACAAACTGTGTGGTAACGTTTGCCCTTATGGCCAGAGGTTGGGTCCTAGGCTGTCTTCTGTGTTTTTTTTGTCCCTGGCTTCTCTTTTTTGACAAGGATTAAGTCTGGGCTGGCCACTAAATGAGTGACAGATGCTCTCAGTTAACCCCTCTCCCTTCCAAAAGGAGAAGAGAAAGGGATAAGGGAGAGAAAGTTATGGATTGGAAAAGAAAATTACACCAGCTTTAATGAAAATAACAACAAAATTAAAGATATACAAAAACAATTTTGAACCTAACCTTGCTGATGGCAATTATCTCCATAGGAACAAGTATAAGCAAGAGCCTTTCTGCACACCAATCCTTGGTGGTAACTCTAGACATCAAGTGTTATTACTTCTAGAAGTAGACACTGTCTGGAAAAATATGCCATTAACTTCAGAAAGTGTTGTTATCTAAAAGCTGAAAAGTAAAATCGCTGAACAGTTCTGTTCTGAGCATGAGTTCTGTTTGAGCTCTAACCGGGACACTCTTATTTCAGGAAAATGAAACCTACCCTTTGAGGGGGAAAAAAGCAAAGTTGCCTTCTCTTGCCCATCCTCTCTTGCTTTCTGCACTGCCTTACTCACCCTGATTTATAGCTGTGTACGGAAGAGCAGAACCAGCCTTCCTAGTTTGGTCACAGTAATTTTTTTTAGCTCAGTCCTATGTTTATACAGTTTTTGAGCTGAATGATGATCTGCTGCTGCCATCTGAGTCAATAATTACAGTAGCCTTTTGGACACCAGACTAGAGAAACAGCAGTAAGTGCTGCCGAGGAGACGGCTGATACACAGATGCTGTATGTTAAGTGTTGTCCCTCATCTGATGGCCTGTTTGGGCTCCAGTTGAAAAGTCCTCCCATAGACAACTCCATAAGGCTGACAAAGCTTTACAGCTGCTGTTTCAAGGGATGTAGCTGAGCTGACCTGCAGCTGGGTAAAATGTCCTGACAAATTACGCCAAAGTGAATGGTATTCCTGCGAGGCCAGGGAGAAGAAGCAGAAATAAACTGCTCTCCCAGCAAGTGCTGCTCAGATCTGGCCACTTGGTCACAGCCTGTCTCCTCCTCTTCTCTCTGTGGTGTTTAGCTCAGCATACCAGTGTCTGCTCCAAAATGCGTCTGAGCAGGGACAGAGTCCACTGCAAGCAGGGAAAAGTGAAGCTGAGCTCCTCTGAAGTGAAGGCTCCCAGGGAAGAGCTGAAGAGGCGATGTGAGTATAGGAGGAAGAACTCAGTATCAAAGGATTGAAAGGTTTTGTTCTGCTAAAAGGAAGGTGAAAAGAGATAAGGAGAAAAAGAGCAAATATTCTGGGAAGAGAGGGAGGCCAGTGGTGTCTGGGAGGAGAAAGGCAGCAGGGGGAGAAGGTCAAGTCAAGGAATAGTGATGGTGGGGAAGAAGGAGAAAGATGCAAATTAACTAAAAATCAAAGAAACAGAAGTATCCCTGTGGTAGGTGGACACAGGTAACTGAGGAAGCAGTAAAATTCTTATTGTGCTTTCACTGTTCTAAAAGGAGGACATGGCTGCCAGATCTCCTGCTCAGACAGTATCTTTGGAGCTCTCCCCTACCCCCCAGAAAAAAATAACTATTTGACAACAGGTTGCCTCAAACAGTTCAGTCCGTGATAGTCTCATTACAAGCTAACATATTTCCCTCACATGTCTGAACCAAGCCACTAAGAAAGTAATAAATGATCATTCATAGATGCAGGCTGGTAGCTAATAGCATCCTCGCTTACCTTCTGAACGCTGAGCACAGTTAAAATAAATTCAGGATGTATGCATGTGGAAAACTCGATTGCAAATGCATCAGAAATGAACCAAAAATTAAAGCATTCAGAATTGCTAGCATAAAATCCAAAATAATGACCTATAATAGATGTAGCCTGAGAGGAGAATACACCCTCTGTAATCATCTTAAAGGGACTTTGTCAATGTGTTCAAGGCCCACAATCCAGTAAATTTCTGTCTGAGTAGATGCACTATACAACTAAGCACTGAAGCCAGGTAGGAAAATGTCTCCTCAAGTGAGGCCTCAGGATCTGTTTCCTCTTCTAGACACATTGGGGCTTCAGTCCCTGTTGTTCTGCTGAAGAAGTAAGCCAATGCATCTTCTGGGTAGAAAGAGTATGCTGTAAAGTCAGATTAAGATGGACACGCCACTCTCTGTTCCCCTTCTAAGGGTGTCAAGGTATCCAGGGATCACTTCAATAAGGAAATATTTTAAAGGTCCATTAAAAAAAAAAAAAAAGGTGAAGAAAGGCTTATTTACATCTTGCGGATTCCTTAGACTGTAGTGGATGCTTCAAGTGACTGACATTTTGAAACTAGCCCTTCAAATTTGTCACAATTGACCTGTAATAGCTTCTTTTTATGGGGCAGCAGTGTGGACACTGTGAGTGTGTTGCATGGGTAGAGCACCAGGTGCCCAGGCAAAATAGGAGAGCTGTTACAAGTTCTGCAGTGCATGGAAGTGGTGATTTAGTGGATAATACTATATGGTCATTTATTAAAAGCTGTGATCCTCCAGCAGCTTTTACTATATCATCATAAACCAACACTCCTGTATAGTACATTAAGCTGGGTAATTCTGTTAGTTCTTCACTAGGGCTGGCAAAAGTATATTTAAGGTTGCTTCATGTGGGCTGGTGAGCTGAAGAGGATGTTACTCTAAACTGATCAAGAGGAGGGAAAAAGCCACATTGTCAGTGTAGCAAGGACATTTTGCAGGGCAAGGGAACCCAGTACAGAAGGGATAATCCAGCTGTTGGCTACACCAGTTGGTGACGGTGGCTAACGTGGCTGGAATGACTTTAGTTCAGAACCAGTGAAAATGATGGCAGAATTTGTCTCTCTGTGTTTAATGATTAGGGCAGGTAATTAGAGCTTATTGGTTCTTGCCCCTGCTCTGCTGTTGACTTGCTGTGGGACATTTGGGTTATAGTTTGATTTCTTTATGCCCTAATTTTCCTTCCAATAACATGGGAATACTATCTGTTTTGTTAAGGTGGTGTGATGCTTAGTTAATTGAGGGAACATGCCAAATGCGTTAAAACCAGTGAAAATGGTATTCAGATTGTAGAGTTATTAGGATATATACAAGTCTGCATTTTGGGAAATGTTAAAATTCTGCCATTTAAATATCTTTTGCAAATGGAACTTGTGAAAAAGCAGGGCAAGCTCTGCTAACACAGCTTTGCCACACACTGTCAAGTGCTTATAAACTCTATTTATAGCTACAGTTAAAGATTCAGATATGCAAGTACTCCATTAAAAGACCACATTAATGAGCCCTTAGAGAAAATATCTCACAAAGCCTTTTGAGCTCGTAACTGCTCAGTTGTGCAGGGCTTCTTGCTTGTTAACATTCATAAAATATAAATACTTTATACTAAACACCAGCACTTTGTGGACTGCAGTGAGTTATCTCATCATCAACAAGTAGCTTGTGAGAGTAGAGAGGCAGCTGCAGCACTGGTGCAGCGGCAGAGCTCTGCTGCAGGCTGTCAGTCTGCACCAGTTGCTCACATGCTGCTTTATCTGGGGGCCTTTCTTTCCAGTGTGAAATTGACTCTCAGGCCAGTATGTGCGAGTATAATTTCAGCGACAACAATCAAACCTATTAGCTGAAAGTGGCAGAGCTGGGCCTTCTTGCAGCCACAACTCCAGAGTGTGGCAGGTATTTGGAGCAAAATCTAATAGATAAAAATCACAAGAGACTTTTTTTTTTTTTCCTTTAACATAAGGTAGCTGATGAGAAGTGTCATTTGAGAGAGAAAGAAGTTGCTATATTTGATTTGTCATTATTTCCTAATTGTTCTTTCCTGTCCATTATGCAGTTCTCATTTTCTCATTCTCTTCTCTCATGGAATTCCATACTTTACGTTGTGTCATGCTCTTGCTTAAACATTTTTGATATATGTTTTATCTTCAATTGCTTTATCAAGTCTGCATTGTGTAAACAAGCACATTTGAGCTTATTTAAGAATAATACTCTGTAACCTTTGATACTGCATTTCCATCCATCCATGGGTCGGAAGGCACTTGAACACTTGAGACGACCATTTCTGGTTTCATATCTGGCTCTCTGTAAGCTGAAGAAACTGAGGTAGGGGAAGATGAAGTGACTTGCTGGATGCTATTTGCTGACACTCGTTACCAATCTATGTCCTTTACTTTGTGGTTTTTATCCCCATTGCCTTTCAAACAGAAGGTGCCCTCCTAGAAGGGTTGCTTCTGCTCCCAAAATGAAATATAAGGATGGCAGGCTTTAAAAAGCTTAAGGGCAGTTCTTATATTCAAATGTGTCATTGATTTCAACAGTGCATAAACAGTCTTGTTAGGCAGGGTCTAGAGTGCTTAGCTTTCTTTTATGGTAGTGAGTACCTGATGGTTCCAAATATTAGCATCTTACTGTAACAGCAAACTAGCTAGTGCCATAATGGCCCAGCGCTGTGACTGCTGTGTGATTCCCAAGTGCCCGATAAAATAGGGTCATTCTCAGTCAGTCGTGGACGTAGACAAAAGCAGGGCTATGGCACCATGATGGACTGACTTCCTGCTGCTCTCCTCAGTTTCCCTCTACCTGCCTTGATTGGGCCATCCGTTAGCAGAGCATTGCTCTCTGCCCCACAGCTCTGTGCATGAGCTCCTGCTGAATCCCTCAACCTAAGCACTGCTGCATTTCAGCCCATCTGTGAGTGAGACTTGGATGTCACCTGTGCCCATAACATGTAAGGCAGCAAGAAAGATCCCACAGCCCAAGGGATGTCTTGCCACTCTGGGAGACCTGGGTGAGCTTCCAGTGGCCTGGCTTGGGGAGCTGGCCCTGTGTGCAGTGAGCTGGTGGTCCTGGTCTCAGGGTGGTCAACAGGAATGGAGGGAGTGCATCAGCCAGACAGATGGACGTCTTTTTTTTTTTTTTTTTTTTTTAGGGTGAGGTGAATCTCTTTCTGGAGTCCGCTGGCTGTGCAAACTGATCTCCACCACCTAAAAGGGGATCATAGTCTCTGTTTTCCAGGTTCTTGCTCAAATACATGACAGTATCTTACGGTGTGGAACTCCTTTAATAGGAAAGATCAAGAGAAATTCAGTCCAGAGTGCCTGTACCACATGTCCTCCCATGTGCTGTCAGATAAACCCCTTGTGGAGCTGTGGATGAGAAAACCACCAGGGACAGGCTGTATCCTGACTTCAGGGGTTTTGGACAGCCACAGGTGGCCTGCAGCCCTGAACCTGAACACCCACAGGCATGGCCAGGGTGGGCTTCCCTTTTGGGATGTTTTGGCAGGGAACACATCCTCAGGGAGCAAGCAGGAGAACAAAGGCTGGAGAAATGGTAGGGGGAGGACAGTGATTTTGTAACCCACTGCCTCAGCATCAGAGGGGTTTTGTGTCTGTCCAGGCAGAAATGGCTCTGTGGGTTTTCAGCAGAAGTATTATGGTCTGAAATTCTTACGGTCTTCCAGGAGAAGCTGGCAATGGAGCAAAGGGCTGGGAGCTTACAACAGCAGCTGCCTCTTACATCTGCTGGGGATTGGGTGTTCAGGAGGTTCACCTCCTTAATTTTTGCATCTGTGTAGTAAGTCCCACCATTGAGGAATTAAATACTTTAAACCACTACAAAGCAAATAGGTCATATCCATGTCCTCCATGCTTTGGGTGGTGTGGAAAACCAAAGAAAGCTGAAAAAAACCACTGCTATCAGAGGCTGCCTTGCTGGAATTGATGCTAGCTGCAGGCTGGCCTAGCCTTCAGCTGTGTTAATTAAATACATATGCATTAAGCTTCTGTGTGTGAGAGCAAAGAGGAGACAAGAGGGAATTACATGGGCATGAGGAATGAACAAAATGGTGCTGGTGGAGGCAGGACTTGCATGAGGGACAAGGTGTCTGGAAAGTGTTAGAAAATGGCAAGCTTCTCAGGGGAAAGCAGCTAAGGTTCTAAAAAAAAAGGAATAAATTATAGAATCAGAAAACTTTATTTTAAACTGAATTAGAGGTAAGCACTTAAGTGCATTCACAAATCTGGATCTTAACTTCTGTATCTTGGGTTCCCTTTCTATAAAATGTAAGTAATAACACTTTCTTTACTCATAGGGTAGTGTGAAAACAAGCTTGTTTGTATCTGGGAGGCACTCATATGCTATATGGGAACTACAGCAAAGACTGTGAATATACAGTTAAAGCTGTGAGCTTGCATTGTGGCACTTGGCATCTCCCCAGATATGCTATGCATCATGCAGAAGGGCTAACAGAGGAGGATATGAAAAAACAAACCAAATTTAATGAGTTCTGAAATCAGGAACATGTGACTCCCCAGCATTAGTAATGCAAAAGTTTTGAACCCATGGAAAACACTGAGAGGCATATGTTCTTAAACAGCCAAAGTCAGTGAAGAGGTAGGATACAGTAGGGAAATACTCAAAGCTATAGTCCATGGATTTCAAGAAATCTGTATACCATTGAGAAATAGCTCTACCTGAAGTAGAAGTGACCACTGTGGCTGACCAGGGACACACACAGAGCAATGAAGAGAGAAGAATATGAGACCTATAAATCAGCAGGGTCAGGGCTTCAGGAATGAGTACAAGAGCCTGTTGTGAAAGAAGAATGCAAGAAAAAGATTCAAAAAGCTGAGACAGAAAAAGAAGATGGGAAAAGATGTGAACACAATAAAAGTTTTTATAAATTTGGTATATAGGAAGCCAAAGGTCACTGGGGGAGACAGACATCACCTTCATGAGCAACAGGGAGGCTAACTTGAGAAAAAGGGGGATATTGCCAGGAAAGTGAATTACTACTTATACCTCAGTATTCATCAGGGAGAGGTAGAAAGTCTGTCATGGTTTCTATGCATTTTCCAAGGACAGAAAATAAACAATCTTTAACTCTAAAGGCTACTGGGGAATCAAGCAAGAGACTAAACCCACCAAAATAACCATTTTAAAAGATGGGTTTTTACACCCCAGATTTATTTGTTTAAATAGATGCCAAAGGAATGAAATCAGCTAGGAAACTTAAGCTGGCCATGGGAGAGGTACCCGGGAAATTAAGAGGAAATATTGTTGCATCCTAGACTTTTAAAGGAGAATAATGGGGAAGATGTGTCTATGAGCTCCTGGGAGCACTTGAGACAGCTGATTATTATTACTTGAAAGGCAGATATAACTGGAAATATAAATGAAAGAAGAAAAAAAAAAGGGGGAGGGGGTAAGAGGAATAAAAAATTAATTTTAGTATCTTCAGATTTCAAGAGTACAGGGATTTGATGTTTCATGAGACATCCCTGTGTAAGATGGGAGGTATGGGATTGAGACTGTGGATGTCTGGCTTGATTACCGAGTCCAGGTGTTGATGAAAATTATGTAGAGGTGGATAATGGAGTGAGATGCTTATCTACTGAACTCTGTTAGCACTGTACAGCTGTCACTTGTAAGGAAGAGCACAAGGAAGCAAGGGCATCAAAGAAAGCAGCATAACTGAGAGTAAAGAGGAAGAAGGCTTTTTGAAGCAGATGATGTTTGCACTGGTATATGGAATTTAACCTGAAAAAATGTGGAGGTTGGAAAAAGAAAATCAAGTTAAAGGTGTCTTAAGGAGATAGCTGGGGCAAATCAACATAGGGAAAGTATCTGAGGATGGCAGCCAAGTTTCTGTTTATGTTTCTTTTTAAGGTTCAGGTAACAAAAGAAATAGGTGTGAACATTGCAACATCTAATTTTTATATATTTGGATGGAGTTCATAACCTTAACATGTGCATTTACAGTGTGTGAGGAGATATAGCTACCTAGCAATGGGACCCAAAACTTGTTTCACACTAAGTGGACAACTACCTTACAAGAAGTGCTGCAAATACCTAGTGACATAAGGTGGTTCAGCACCTGTTTCCATGGGGTGTTTGCTGCTGTGGAACAGGAGGCTTGCTGGAGGTGGGTCACAGATGCTGCTTTCAGCTGACATCTTGCAACCTTCTGTTATGATGGTACTAAGATCACGAGGCTGAGATGTGGGGAAATTGAGTTCAAAGCTCACTCTCTCTTCCTGGAGGTGATTCAGCCCATAGCTCTCCTGTGTAATGCCTTCTTAGATCAGTGTTTTTGGATTCCTCCTAGGGAAAGCTATTCTAGTTTTTGCAAACTGCAATTGGTCCACAGAGAGAACAAGAGCTGAGAGAGCTGACAGCCCAGCAAGACCAGCCCATGTGCCCTCCTGCTGCTGTTCATATTTCAGCATGACATAGAAATTGGGAAAGATTGAACATGTTAATATTGAAGTTTTGGGTTCCAGTATTCATCTCCAGAAGGAGGAAGGCTGAAAGGAGGTTAGTAAGGGAAAATGGACAACTTTAACTGTATGTGGAGCTCTAGAATAATTTTTGAAAGGAAAAATACTCAGATGTATGGAGGTAAAGAGAAATTGGAAGAAAATGCTACATTTGACCTTACTGCAGTGGATTATGCCAGATTGACTGATATCTTTCTTTGATTAAATTGAATTATGTCCTAGATAAAGGAAATGCTTAGTTCTCCTGCTTAAAAAATGTAGGTGATTGGTGAATGGAGGACCTGAGGATTATAAAGGTAACTGCAAGATAGAAAATGATTTGGCTAATGAGGAAATGACAATGTTTGAGAGGGGAGGTAATGGAGAGCAGTTAACAGAGGAGTTTCTCCCCCATAACCTTAGTAAAAAAAAAAGGAAGTAATGACAACATTTTCTGCAGCCACAGCATGAGTGAAGAGGGAAGGCTAATGCCCTGGGGCCCTGCTCTGATCTCTGACTTATCTGGTGTCTGTGGAAGCAGACTGGTGATCCTAGTTAGGCACTGAAGTCAGATGCTTACAGTGAGCTGTTGTGAATAGCTTACTTTCGCCTGGAAAAAATTCTTCCCACAATGAATGAATTTTACTGTATCAATGTCCCTATGCATTTCCAGTTGGTATTGTTAAGCTGTTATTGTAAATTACTTGTAGACAAAAGTACAAGGGAAACCATGAGAAGTCAGCTGCATCCTTATGCATGTTTTCATTTAATCTAGCCCCCTGAAAGACGGAAAAATCTTTATTAACTCCCAATTATGACAAAGCCCATAAGGAAGCCTGACTTGTAACTTAACTGCTGTTGGCATTTATCTATCTTCAGAGCAATCATTTTTGCACTTTTGTGTGTGCATTTTTTTGTGTGAGAAATGAACGGATGATAGAGCTGTGTCATTATGGCTGCAAAGACTCCTTGACAAACTCTTCCATGCAGCCTAGACATTTGCAGTCAAGACCTTATACTTCCATCAGCAGATATGGACTTCTAGGAGACCTTAGTGATCTCAGGCAGTAACGTGTCGGGTCCAAACACAAGGCCTGTCCTACACTTAAATATTACACAAACCTCATTTGGAAATAGTGTTCAGTCTTGATGGACTTACATGGACAAAAAGAGCTGGAATTCCTCAGTACTGAGGCAATTTCTTATCTGTGAGGGGCTGAACTTTGTTAATATGGTCATGCATCTTCACCTTATTGATCAAAATGTATTACAAAACACCACTCCATACCATCTTCCCTTTTTCCTTCTTTTTTTTTTTTTTTTTTTCCCTCTCCTCTCTTCTCATTAACTTCAATCATGTAATAAGAAAAACCCAGTTATGTTAATTGGTATGACTCCCCCTCAAGGGCATTGTGAAGCATGAAATAATTCCATTCATTACTGACAATGCAGGGACATGAGTTTTCCCTTGAGGATCTGTCTTGCCTTGTGATTTCGTGACCATACAGAATGACGATAGGATTAGGGACGTATTGTTTTAATATTAATAATTTGTTGGGGAGGGTCTGGAAGATGGTGGGGAAAGAGGAGGCTTAAAATTCCAGAGATTACTTTGACTTCGAGGCTCTTGAAGGCTGATGCTTCTAACGGGTACTTATCAGAAAAAAACCCAGCTGCTGAGACATCATTAGCCCCAGCTCCTATTTTCTTTTTAAAAGGCAGCTGAGCTAGAGTTCGAAACATGCCACAGACCAGCAGAAAACTAAAGCAGTATCATAGTCTAAAACTAAAGCTGGTCAGAGTCATTTCTCTTTTTTTTATTTTTGGAAGTCAGAATTTCATTTCCTTAAAATTAAGTAAGTATTAGGACACGAGCTCCTGGGCTGTGCCAAGCTCAGTTTGTTAATGGAGCCATGGCCACTGGCTTGCTGAAGTTTGTCCTCTGTTCTAACAGGTAGCCCATAGCCTGCAAAGCAAACACCACAGTCCTGGCACACAAACATAGATGATTCAGGATGAGGAGGGAGGAAAACCCAAGCCTTTTCTTTTTCCTTCCTTTTCTGCTGAGCTAGCAAGAAAGCATCTATTGCTACTTTTGCTGCATTTGCAACATTTTCATTAGCAAAGGGGTTTTTTTGGAAACTAGGCTGCCTTTGTGCAGAGGAAGTGAACCTCCTGATGGCTATGTCATTTCCCTTGTTTCCAAACAGCTTCTTGTTTGAGCATACAACCTCCACTTTTCTCACTTAACATGTGGCTATAAAAGAGCAGAGAGTATTCTGCAGTTGTTCCTTTGCTCTTTTCCTTGCTGTTCTCAGACAATGCTATCAGATCATTACTGCAGCTTTAATTTTGCTGGATTAACATGCATACTTTTGGGTATTGTTTCTTCTGTGCCCTGGATAGATTTACTGGTTTGACAACATCCTTCCTCACCACTGAAGAATAGGTCCAAGCCAGCAGTGACCCTTGTTGCATGAGTGTGTTCATTAGCTAAGTGCAAAATACCAAACAGCATCAGACACATAGATTATTCCATCTCTTGAGCAGCCGCTGTGCTGAGGATTACTCATGAGAAATAATCAGTAAAATGTGTTGCAGATGAAGGCTATGACAAAAGAGATAACCCTGACATTAAAGGTCCCATAATGCAGGCACATCTCCCTTACAGAAATAGATATGAGGATAACAGGTCTTTTAATTAAATCAATAGAGATCAATGCAAAGACAATAACTCAAGAAATGGATGCATTAACCAGAAAGTAAGAACCAATACACTCCCAAGTTGAACCATGGCTCTGGATTTAGAGGTACTGAGGGGATACAGACCATGTTACTAGAAGTGATTGAAATCATAAAAAAAAAAAAAAAGTGAAACATAAAAATACTTACAAGTTTTCATTTTAATCATGTCATGCGGTAAAAACTGAGATTTGAAGGAAGGAGGCACAGGAATAAATTAGCTTCATGATCAGGAGTGAAGGAACTACTTGCTCATAGGGGTTATCTACAAATCAGCCATCTGTAACAAAGGATGTGACTAACTGACTTGGCTGAAAAGGAGCAATGTCAACCAGGGACTACACAGTCGCCTTCTCTGGGCTACCCTGTGTTGAGAAGAGAGCAAGTTTTCCTGTTGCATCTAAGTAAAGCTGGGAATATGTATTTCATGTTTCTACCCATGTGTTTTCAGAAAGAAAGAGAAAGACCCCCCCCAAAAAAAAAAAGCAAAACCCCACAGCAGTTCTAGGTTTGACAAGCATTTTGGAAAAGTTTGTGCAGTTGGAAAAATGGTGTCATACAAAGCTAATGTGCACGTGAGAGAGCCAAAATCCCTGCTGGAAGAACTAGCGGGGGAAGGTGGGGGGAAATAAACAGTAAATGTGGCATCTGACAAGTGTAGCTGCTGCCCCTGTAGGTATCCTGTGCATGACAGAACTGCTGAAAATAATGTTTCATCAGAGTCTACCCCAAGATTTGGAGAGAGCTGCTGTATGTATGCAGCTCCCACAGTAATGGCTGGGAGATGTAATTGCTCATTAACATTGCTGGAAGAAAACCAGCAGGCTATAGACTTGTATCTAAATATACTGACTGCATGATCTTTTCTGGGTCTTTCCCTTGTCAAAGAATAGACTGAAATCCAAAGTTACTGGGAGTGTATGTTTGCATTCCTCAGCCCTGCTATCACACCCACGATTGCTCTTTCAGTTTCAGCGCCTCGCTCATTGCACTGCATTTTCCCATTTTTCTTGCCAAGGTGGGGATGAATAAGCCAGACAGGCTCCTGTCTTGCCACCCTCCTGCCCTGCCTGCCACTGGAGCCACGGAGAGTGGGATGGTGGTTTCTCAGATATGTCTGACCAGGAGCTGGAAGGCCCAGCAGGCTGGGAGCAGTGAGCTCTAGAAATGAGGATGCCAGGCATTTACTTGACTCTGACAGTGGATTCTACTGAGACTGAAAGCAAAGGCTGCAGAGCGCAATAGATTTGCTTGTTTTCAAGCTGTGATTGCTGTTTCCTGTGAACAGACAGGGATCCCAGATAGGTCCCTGGTAGAGATAATCCCTAAGACAGTACAACTATTTACAGGGATGGTTTCCATCATATAGTCTTAGCAGCCCACTCTTGGGTATACCTGCAAGCTTATGTTTGATCATGGGGAGACCACAAGAAAACAGAAGAGGTAAAAGCAAAAAACCCAGAAATCAGTTTCTGGAAATGCAACTCCATCTTTGAGGTACTTGCTCTACTGCCATAGAACAAGTACAAAAATCTTATTAAGAGACACTTGAACCTTTTAAGCATCATCTCTTGACAATAATGACCTCTCATGCATATTTATGTACAGCACTTAGCTTTATAATGGCCACTTGAAAGACATTTAATTCTTTTTTTTTTTTTTTTTTTGCCTAGGAATGAAGCTATGTGGAGTGTGACAAAAACATTCCAAGGTCCAAATATTAAAATACAGAAAAGGTCCTGGTATTTCCTGCATGCCAGCCAAGACTTCTTCCTGGGAGTATGAGGTTCAAAAATGTATGTACTTCTTGATTAAAAGAGAAGCATATCTATATACCTATATGAGTTAGTAAAATCAGGTAGTTGCTACAGGGCTTCAATCAGGCTTTCCTGGAAGAATTTCAGACAGGGCTTGGTTTGGTTTGTAAAACCTTTTTGTTGCACAGAACTTAATGTTACTCATTATGCACTGAAAGCAAAATCATATGACTACCATTTCCTAAGTAACATAATTATCTTATTGATTCTTATGGGGCAAAACACTACTTTTATTGTTAATTAATACTGCCAAATCTGGTTATGCAATTTTTGGATATAGGAAGTTCAGTTTAATGTGTGTTTAGGGGAAAAAAAGTCTAACAATAAATGCCTTAAATAACTTTTTTTTTTCCCTCTCAGAATGTGAGTATAGATATTCCTTTGTGTGATCCCTGTTCTTAACTGCTACAGGAAACACAACCTATTATTACTTTTCATCAAGAAGAAAGAAATATAGATAATGAAACATATAATATGAACATGATAATAAATGCCCTGTGAAAAACATATTTAATTATCTTTAAGTAGCTGAACAAGGCAAAGAAATACAATCCTGCTGTTTTGGAACCGAAGCAATTTTATGGAAAATGAAAAGAATACTTGCAATAATTTCAAGGGCTTACACTTTCATTCTTATTTTAAGTGGAAGTGTATCAGGAAATTCTTATGCAGAGGACACATAAATAGTGTCTTGTCTGTCCCACAGAAAAGACAGTACGAAAGATTCATTAGACACTAGGACACATAACAACTTCTTGATTCTTTCAGTTCATAGCCAGTGCTCTAATGAAATTCAAACCTGCTACATCTGTCATACTACATTGTTAATTAGTTTTCTATTTATTTAGCAGATCTAGAAGTGGAAAGCAATCTATTGCCAGTGAATTGTTTGACTTCTATGCTAAGTAGGCTGCATTCCAATCCTCTGATGTTGAAACTAGCATGAATCCGACTTTCATCTCATTGCCATGTCAAATTAGCACCCAGAAGACTCTAGATACAAAGATTTTTTTTTTAAATTTTTTTTCCTCTTACATTTGTAAAAGACCAAAAGTTCTTGGTAGTCAAGAAACAGAAGCTGGTAATTTTTCTTCAACATGTCTCTCCCCCTCCCCTTTACTTACTAACAAGGGGCTAAATACAGAAGGTATAGAGGCTGTGGTTTGTTTATATTGAAGGAAGAACATGATTTTAAGCAGACCATGTTCATTATGTAAACCAGAAAACATTGATGTGTATTCTGCAAGAGTTTGAATAAAATATCACCCAGCCTAAGAAAAATCCAGAATGCCTTGGAAAAGTTATGAGATGACTTTTGCACATGCTTAGCCATTTTCTATTTCTGTCTGTATTCTGCAATATGTTGCAGCATTTAAACATAACATTCAGTATGTGACTTACTCCAATCTTGCAGTTTCAACATAGACACTGGATTGTGAAAATATAAAACAAAACCAAAAGAAATTAGAAAATAAATTGACTAGGAATGAAGCCGTTAATCTGAGCACACTGCACTGCAGGAGCTACAGGGTGTTGGAAGGGGTGTGAGAATACACACCCCTAGACTACACCTAGACTTTGGAGTTTGCCTTGAACTTTGGGGTTTTTCTAAAATCCAGATAGAAACTTTGAATGTGGGTTGGGGTTTTTTTGTTTGTTTGTTTTGGGTTTTTTTTTTTGTTTGTTTGTTTTTTTGTTTTGTTTTGGTTTTTTTTGGACAGGCTAGTCCTAAACGAGCCATTATTGTGCAATGAGTAAGCAAAATGTTGTACAAAACTTTAGCAAAGCAATGACAAAACTGGTGTCCTACAGTACTGTTATTTGCAGAGCATCCTTGTTAAAATTCTTATCGTGCACAAGGTGTTGGTTTTGAGTAATTTACAATGTAAGTCAGAGAAATGCAATATACAGCACAGGACAGCAACATAAAAGAACACACTGGTGGTAGTGTTCACAAAAGAATAGCTCATTTCAAGAGAGAGGAAATAATCCTCTTTTACTAGACAAAATGGTATATTTGGAAAAATGTTTTTGGATGTTAGATCTGAAACAGAAATAGTGAACTTTGGGTTAAGTACTGGTTGAACACCAGTCAACATGAGTTTAACTTTATTGTGATAATTGATTATATGGGTTGAGATTCATAGAATAAAAACTTTTTAAAAATAAAGATGTGATACTTGGAAAGAAAGTTCAAAGCCAGGAATGGACTTAGACAACAAGGATAGAAAGGAGAAGAGATATGAAGGAGGCAGTGTGTGAGAGAAAGTGGAATAGGAAGGGAAATTGTGTTGAGTATTGAACTGAAAGAACTTGATCTCAACTCAGGATAGAAAAGCCATAAAGAGTCAAGACAAGTCAAACCAACTTATTTTCTAATATAAATTCATTGCTATCTGTCTTTCTGCTGTTTGGGCCTGTGGGATTAATTTATTTATTTTCTTTAGTGATAGATATTTTCTTGACTTTGTTTTTATTTCTTTAACATGTTCCTCTCTTCCACCTTTAGGAAGAGCAACCTAAACATCCATTACCTGTGTATCGGGGGAAAAAAAATGGCACAGCACAGTGATATGTTTAACAGACTCAGCAGTGACATGAATTCCCTAATGCTCCCTGAAAGCATCCATTCTTACAGCTCAGTGTTTCATCATGGTAGAAAAAGGAAACAAGCTGAATGAGTCAGAGTAATTTTCCTAAATTTTTTTTAAAGTTGTTTTCCTGCATTACTGGCATATTCAAAAGGACTGAATAGTGCTACTTAACAAAGCATGCCATTAAGTAAATGTTGCATTTGTAATGGTTGCATTTGAATGGTTTATAGCCAGGAATGGGAAGAAGTAAAAAATAGGATTTCTTCATGTTTTCCAGTGTTCATGTTGCTGAATAGACTGAAACCAACAGCTGAGGTTGGAGGCAAAATCTGAAGGCTAGAATTCTGATAATGAAGCTCTGCAATGTATAAGCATGTCTTCTGATGGTTAGGAATAAATCCATGAGTTTTGCGAGCCTTAAATGTACCTGGTCTGCAGTTTTTCCAAATGGAAAGATTATCTGCATACACATATGAAACAGCTGCCAGAAATACTTCAGCTTATTATGAACTGTTCATAATAATTCTGTGATTTGGCAAAGCTGAATCTCAGCCACACCTCCCCTTGTTTCTATTCAGCTGGGAAAAATTGGCTTTATCATGTCTGTCTGAGTGCTCAGGGTGCATGATACAGTACATCCTCTCTTAGTGATGGCTTCTGACCCACTTCAGAGGGGGCAGGGAGCTCATCCTGCAAACAAAGCTGCTGTAGTGCTCCTCTTTTTGACCAAGTTACACACTTGTATCTTATTTCTGCAGTAGCATAAAAAAAGGAGTTTGTCTGAACTCCCATATGCAACCAGCAGATGCTTGTGGCTGTGGATGTTGCATAATCAATGAATGATAACTTATAAAATCTTTAAACCTGCAGAAGGAAACCAGAATTTCAGCAAATTTCTGTCTTGTCTGGCTGCTCATTTTGATTGGCTATAGAAAAAAAGCCAGTTGTGCATAAACTCCATCTGTTCTTATGGAGGAATACGTACATGGTTGGGAGGGATATTTGAGCAATGCTATTGGAAAAACAGAGGAACTGAATATGGGATCATGATTCCATTTCATGCACAGCGAAGGCTGCAATAATCAGCAATTCAACTCTTTGCAAAAACATTGGCAGAAAAAATTGATCCTTTAAGTGTAATGTATGCCTTGAAAGAAATTTTCTAAGCTATTTAAATTATGCCTCTATTTTACAATGCTATGTAATCTGATTACACAGACTACACCTCTAATTCTTGCCTATGCAGATGTTGCACTTCTTCTGGTATTCAGTAGAGCAAGATACAGACTTTACTGAATAGTAGAATGAAAGGCAGAGAGTTAAGGTGCCATTTCATAATGTGAGTGACATAACTCAGATTGTTCTGGTCCGTGGTACATAGCCGTAGTACTTCTGTAACAAGATTTAGTTGAGAAACACTCAAAAAGTATGAGCTAAGACAGTAAAGTGCAATTTTAACTGTAGGAAAGATAAAGGGTTTGTGGAAGAGTAACATGAGGCATATTTCTCTCTTCATTTGTGTTCCTTACCTCCCCATTACTTAAGTCTCTTTTAGTAGGACTAGCTGGAATAACATGTGAACTTAAATTCTCAGTGTGCTAGGACACAGCAGCCAGCAGGCTGTGTTATCATAACAGGCAGCAACAGTCACCCCAGATACCTCTACATTTCTTTGCGTCTGATGTGATTTTACAGAACCAGAGAATAACTCCAGTGAAATAATGTTTGTGCCAGGAGATTGAATGGGTTGGTGGAACAGCAAAGAGAAGACTGGGGGGGGGGGGGAGGGGGAAGGAAGCACTGAGCTCTACTTTCCACAAAATAAGGCCTCTGGAAATAAGATGTTGCCAAAATCTCTCAATTTGTTATGTGCTTAAAAGGTCCTTTATAGTTCAGGCAAGAGAGATACTTGCCCAGGCAAGCTTACATGCTAGTTGAAACCCTAGTGTTTCTGCACAACATGGCAAGAGAAGAGCTGTAGGGACAGTGGAAATACTATGACATTGTTCAGGTGACAATATACATTTCAAGAGTATCAGCCATGAGAAAATGATGGATATTACGTGGGATGAGGGGACGTTTGGCATGGGGAAGTGGACCAGAGTAGCACAGCTCAGGGAGATCGGTTTCATGGGAGAAGCCTGGATAATTAGGCAAGGAAGATATTATGCAGGAAGATTGGAAAGTCAGGAGTTGTGAGATAAATGAAAAGACACATAGCAGAACAACAAGCTTAGTAATTTGATTGTTTGAATTACATGTTTGAAGTTGGAGTAGAAGGTGAAAAGAATGACGATGATGTAGCCACCCGAGAGGCTTTATAGGGATTGTCTGGAACTCGGAGGCAGAAGGAAGGTGAGGAGCTGAACTGTGAAGAAATAGTAAAATACAGTTAAGGAGAGCTAAGGATGAAGTATGTCTGTTCTGGAGGTAAGCATGGCAGTGGAAGATTAGGTTAGGGAAAAAGGGGAACTTGAAGATGTGAGATGTGTATTGCACAGACAGAAGGAGGAACAGAAGTGTTAGAAAAGGGAGGAAAAATGTTCCTTGCAGGTGGGAAAGCATGAACACTAGATCTAGTAGATTATCTGTGCAAAATAATAAGCAAAGCAGTAGCAGAGGACAGAAATCTACCATTGTTTTTAATGATATGTACTAATCTATATGCAGTATGCAATTTCATAGTTTATTTATGGATTTGCCAGTGCTGGAAGCTCAGGTAAAAGCATTCAAAGGTGGAATGTTATAGGCCCTTTATATTTGGCATCACAGAGGTAAAACAAGGAGGTTTCAGTGATGTGTACCAGTGTATGGTCCAACACGCAAAAAAAGTGACTTTTAAAGAAAAAGTGGGTTAACTTTTCAGGGAGAAATGGTTATCTGGCCCTCCCTGACATTTGCACTGTTTTCAAGGAATGAATGCATTCTGAAAATATCTGCAGTTATAAACTTTCTTTTCTGCAGCACATGCTGTCATACTTCTGGCACTCTATCGTCTGCTGACTGTGGCTGCTCTATCCTGTTCATGATTAGTGTCCTTCACCACCATTCTCCGAATTCCTTTTGGTTTTTATTTGGTCCACTTCTTTAGATTTCTCTACTTCCATATTACATTTTTGCTGCTGCCAGGGTTCGGATGCACTTAAGATGTATGCTAAATCCTTTCCTTCTGTCTATAGCTCCTGATCCGTAATACACACTGATGAATTTTTGCCTCCCTGTTTCAGAGAATGCTTTCTTCTGCAGGTGATCTGGCACCCATGGCATTAGTTTGCTGCTTGCTTTCTGTCTGCTGTTTGCTCTTCTTTTCCTTAGATGCATTGCAGCTTCTGGTGAATAGTTGTTTTTTTTTTTTGTTTTGTTTTCTGGCAGCAAGAAAAAAAAAAAGCCTACTTCCCATTTGCTGAGATGGAAGCTTTCACTGAGAAGTGGAAAAGTCATCTCAGTGGTTTTTAAATTTTGGAAGACCTGACCAGGTTTGGGGTGGTGGCAAGGGGGGGAAGGGCAAGGAACCTCTTGACATTTCCCAGGATCAGAATATACTCTCTACATATTATTTTTTAATTTACCTTTGAGAAATCAAACTGTTCAGCAATAGTGCCTTTTTTTCCTCAATATTTTCGAAGGATAGAGACCAGGAGTGAGAAGCACCTAAGTGATAGCCCTTTTCTTCACCATCACCACCCCACCCCATCAAGTGCTCATTATGCATTGTACACTTCTGTGTTCTAGTGGATTGAAGAGAAATATGCTTGTAGTCCAGCACCACATCCAAGTTATTTATCCACTGATTCTAATGTAGCAAAACCATTGCTAAAATGCAGGTTTTTCTTCAATGTGGTATAACCAGTAAAATAGATATATTTTTTAAAAAATCAATTTACTTCTTTCATAATACATTTGAGTGTTCATATCTGCATGTGCATGCACTTTTAAAAAGGTGTTCTGTGCTTTTGATTTTGTCTCTTCAAAAAGCTAGGCATGTCATGGAGAAGTAAAAACTGTCTGAGTTTGAGACTCAATTTATTTTCAGCTTATGATACTGTGAAGTTTTATGGTGTTTTATTCTGGGGTCTTTTATTCCAGCATGTTTAAGTAGAAAGCATGTTTAACAGAAACAATAATACTGAGGAAATATCTGTCATTTTTATTGTACAGGGCAGACACTATTTTATGAGACAGTTTGAAAACCCTTCAAATACTGTCTTTGGAGTTAAAAAGATTTTTTTTTTTTCTTCTTTTAAGAAAAGCCCCTTTCAAAGCAATATTGTAATTTTAATCATTGTTCTGAAAATTAGGGGTGAAAACCTGGCATCAGTGAATCAAAATATCCATTGACATCAGGTGGTCTTGAATCTTCCCTCTGGTTTAAAAAAACGTTATCTGTTTTTATGAACTGACTGCAGTATAAATCCACTATTGACTTTATGCTCAAATATTCTTACTAATGAACTACAAGAATCTAAACAAAAGTAATCATTTGCTTTACATTCCATGACAGCAGAAAAAGTGAGGCCATTCACTTTCACACAGAACAAACCAGAGCCCACTGATATGCAGGAAAACATTTTGAGAAAAACAAATAATATTGGTGCAGATGGAAGGAAGCATTTTCACAGGTTGAACTCACATAGGACCGCTCATTTCCCTTTTCCTTGCTGTCAAGAACATCATCTCAGAGTAGAGATCTCCTTGTTCTACAGCCCTGGGCTTGTTCACAGAACAGTTATGGCATGATGTGAGATTTAAGGATCAGGTCATGGCTTTATTTCACACCCATTACTGGCTCCAGACACAAACACTCCCCTCAACCCTTTCCTATGCTTGGAGACACATTGGGTCCTCATTTCTTCTTGCAGGTCTTTGTGACAGTTTTAGTTTCTGTCATCACCTCTGAAATACAAACAGCAAGTCTGTGTTCAAACACAAATCAAATGCTCCATGTCTGAATCAGAACAGAAACCTTAATGAGAAGAGATAGTGGAACTTCATTCTTGGCAGTTATAAGCAAACTGCAGCAGCTTTTCTGTGGTGTAAATGTCCAAAAAGGGAGTGCAAATATTTCTGTGAATGAACACAGAAGACTTTGCTTGTAATTCCTGAGTGCATGCCATACACTGCTTGCTTCAAGGTTTTGTGTGGTGCTAACCCAGCTAAGAGCTCATGGGGTTAAGCTGAACACTGTGCTGTTAGCACAAGTTCCCATTTATGACCTCTCAATTATTACTTCATGCAAAGGTAGAACAGAAAAAAAAAAAGAAAAAAAAAAGCCTTCAGGTGAGTAGGTCTGTCTGCAAATTTATTTTCTAATTCACTGCTAAGACCTAAAGCATCCAACACATTTTGCTGCTTATGTAGCCCTCTGTGAAGGAATAGGCCAATGCTCAAAAGCTGTTTTTCAAGTTTCAAACCCCGTTATTTTTAAAACAAAGACTTTATTGTGTTTGGCTGAAGCTAAATAAACTTGAATTTCAGTTTTATTTTCTTTTAAAGAATGGTCTGCTAATTGGTGTTGAGGTTAAATATTACCGCTTGTTTATTTCTCCCACTTCCTTAAATGTTAAATGTTTCAGAAACATTCCCCTGTTATTACAATCTATTAAATTATCAAAAAGGAAAGATTTATTGATATCTTGAGAGATGTGTGTGTCTAATTAAGGTTGTGTTGCTATGCATATTTTATACTAAAGTAAACATTTCCTGCAATTTGACTTTAAGCAAGTCTGAAGTTACTTAGTAAGTGTTTGGCTCCATCATTTTTTTTTTTTTATCCATTCCCTGGACTAAAAGGAGGATGTACTGTATCAGTTTGCAAAGTCACATAATTTCCCATTGTTTGAGGAAATTCTGCCACATTATGTGGTATTTACTCAATGCATTTGTCCCTGGAAATGTTGGCAGATGATACTAAATGCACATTCTTGGTGGATCTGGTAAACCCAGAAGCTGCAGTATTTGTAGATGGCTAGTTTGAAGTGTGATTAGACAGCTACTTTGCTTATTTCTTTGTTTTACTTGGAACTATGAGTACTAGAAGAAAATAAAAAGAAATTATAGGTTTCTGAATCCCTGATTTAAAGTTACCTATTTACAAGCTTGTGCTTTTTTTTTTTTTTTTTTGGTTTATTTTTGTGCAAGGTCCCTCTTGATGCAGTTTCTGTTGTCCTTTGCTGTTTTCTTTACTACCTTTCTTGTTTCATATACAGCTACTGTTAGAAGGAAATCCAGTCTCAAGTATATAGCCATTTAAACACTTGACTCTCTATGGTCAACTTCAACCTTCCTAAATAGTGTTTTGCATGCTATAATTTAAATTATATGGTATATAACCTGATGTTAAAAGCTAATTTATAAGATGAGAGTAGCTACTACTATTTTCTCAGTGAAACACTGTCAGTTTTAAGTGAAATGTCATACACACCTATGTGGAAATGTGTCCCAAGTTTTTAGAAGAGTAATTTGTGATGTAAGAGTAAGTTTATCTAATTAACTATAACATTTGTATCAAATAACTTTGTAATAGATTTTTATCTTAATTCTGCTGGCAGAGGGATGCAGTAATGCAGAACTCTTTTGCACAATATATTTAAATATATAAATGCATACATTAGTGTGTGCATATATATACATATGCTACTATATATTAGTATATTTACAGATTCACACTTGTAGAAATACATATTTTTGTGTGTGTAGATCACAGAGATGAAGATTTCCTTTTATCAGGTTTTTCTAAATTTTGGCAATCTCTTTGTTGCTACCCGAATTAGTATACTACTTTAATAACTTTAAATATAAGCTATGATCTTACTCTAGTAGATGGTTTTACACACAATGGAGATTATTTTTACCAGTGATACCATAATCCAAATAGATGTAGCAGATAAGATGAAGAAAGGAAAAATACTTACTGTCAAACAATAGGACACTTAATAGAACAATCCCATGCTCTGCTCAAACTTATATGGGGATTATGTCTGTGCTCAGAAATTAAGCAGTGCCAGGGAGCGCATCCTAGTGTCAGTGCTGTTAAAGTGTCAGAAGAGCCATGGGAGAGTTTTCCCCCAAGGTCAGCTGGCAGTTTCCCAAAGATTTCTTGGGCACTGTTTCATAGGTGACCACACTGTGTTGAATGAAATATTAACAGTATAAACATGACAGCCCAAGGTGCCTGGTGTTAGAGTCACTGTTGGGTCCTGGTCCTGTTTGTTTTTAGCTTTTTAAGAGAGATGTAGCCAGAAAGTCTGTATCACAGGTTGACATTAAATATAGATTCCTTTTGTCTCATCCCGGCACCTTCCTAGATCATGACCCTCATTTGTATGGCAAAATTACCCTGGTAAAATGAGTAAGGCAGTGTTTAAAGAACAACAAATTTTCTTCAAACAAACAGAAAATGTTTTTTTCAAACATTCAAGCAAAAAAGATTTATTTCCAACTCTAATCATTTATTATTTTTTTTATTTTTGAAAACCAAGATGACGAAGGAAATCAAAAGATAACTAATTCAGAAATAAACTTTTAGAATGCTCTAAAATTAGATCATGTAATTAGTACTCATGAGCACTGCTATTTGGTGGAATTACACTTGTGTGAACAAATGCAATTCACAATTTAGGAATGTTAAATGATCTTTAGGAAGAAATGATGCTTGAGATTTCTGTAAGCTTCTTTCATCAATTTAATATCTGATATTCAACATTTTTTAAAACAAAAATGTTCATGCTTTGCTGAAGAAAATTTTTGACAAACAAATTAGCAATGTTTATTGATTAAAAATAGCAGAAATGCAATGGTGACAAATTATGTTCTGATACAAGGAATACATATTCTTGAAATAATAGTACAAGCTCCATATTAGTTTATTCTGTATTCTTCTTCAAATAAGTCTGCACATTTTGCCTGCATCTTCTTTTGCTTTTCAAATAGTCACTTTGTATTTATAAAGTGTGCAGATTCTGCTGGCAAAAGTAACAGGCAAGAAAACAGTTATCAGACATCAGCCTATTCTACTGTCCTTTCACCTTTATGTGGAGAAATTCAAACTGGAGAAAGAAGGATAAGAAAAATACCATGCTTGGGAGAGGAAAACTCTCCCAGATCCACTTTCCTTCTTCCCAAATCAGCACTGTTGATAATGGAAGCTGCTTCCTGGAAGACTAACCACTAACCTAACCCCTTGATGATTTGTGAAGAAATCTGGAGCTGATTTGTGTAAGAGGGAGGAACAATGTTCTGGTTTATCCCAACAGCATCTCAGAGCCTTCCTGTTACAGTACTCAACCCTTAAAGGAGTTCTGTACCTAAGGTAATATGTCTTTGTGTGTAGATGCAGGCTCAGGATCCTTCAGTTAATTCCTGAGGGTTCGGTGTCTGAAGGATATTTCTGGAAAGTAGATTTGTGGGGAGTCCTAATAGAACTATACTCATAAACCTGAACTATGAATCTGAGCATTGCTTACATATGAGAAGGAAAGAAAGAAGCACACATCATCCATAACTACTTGAGAAAATTTATAGACCTTCAATGTCAATATTCTCAGAGATAAACAAATTTCCTTTTTTTTTTTTTAAT
>JANIJG010013328.1:7785-26272 GCA_024611175.1 Megaceryle torquata | reverse complement strand
CCCCTCCCAGTTTTTCTGTGGGTTTTCTTTCTTTTTCTTTTTTTTTTTGCTCTTCCACCTTTTTTTTTTTTTTTTTTTTTTTTTTTTTTGTGGCGGGGGGGGGGGGGTGGGGGGAGGGCAGGAAGCTGGGGTATACTTTTCTGGTGTTATAAATTAAGGTCTTTTACAGAACTTTGACATACCTGCTCCCTGACTGAGGCCTATAGTTCATCCACTTATCTTGCCATAAAAAACTACTTTCAATGACCTTGGCTTGTGTGTCACTTTTTTCCTCCTCTCTTTGGCAGTGCTAATAGCTTAAAGGGAATAAAAAACAACCCTCACTCAAGCCAAGGACTTTCTCAACTTTGCCTTTTCCTTACTTTCCTCCATATAAAAGCTTTCCAAGGTGCCTGCCTCTATCACAGAATCACTCTTAATTGTTTTCCTGAGCTTTTCTGTTCCTTGCTTCCAATTCTTCCTTCTTCAAAGATTATTCAAGTTATCTCGCTGCTACTCTTCCAACATTTACCAGCTTGATACATTTTCTTCATTCACCTATTAATCCAGTGTCCTGTATGTGTATATATAGAAGGAAGTCTTTCTTCCCCTCCCTGCGAATCCACCCACACACACAAAAAAAGAGGTAACTTCTTATACAGATATGCAAATGTGTGACACTAAGTTCTGACATAAGAGCTTCAATTTGCCCAGGCTGGACAAGCCCAGGTAAGTTTGAAATCTCCACAGCTAAGAGGCAAAACTGAGATTTTAATTTTATTATTTTTATATAAAATCACTTTTATGTTTAAGGTGTTTAGGTACTTCAACAATATTTAAAATTGTGTCTGTGATCACAACTGGCCATGTAGACTTGAAGGAAAGAAACAAAAAAAAGCAAGAGAGAGAAGCAGGTTAATAGATGAAAGACTAAACAAAAGTGATACAATTTAAGTTGTCAAATACAAATATTTTATTAGGTTGTATATGATTTTAGTGTCTTGGGATCTGCTATGCAAAATTTGTTGCACTTAACCCTTGGGTATCACAGGCAAAATCAATCAAAATAACAAAGCCAATGTTTGAAGATCATAAGCAATAACTTTAGAATAAATTAAATGCAGATGGCTTTGTTGGATTTAATTACATATGAAATTGAATACCTTAAAACAAAGTACAATAACAACATGAACTTATTTATTAGGGCAATGTTTTATGAAATTCAGATAGGCATATTATAAATAGGAAAAACAGAGCCTAGACAGTGAAATACTATTGAACCGGAAGAGCTAAGAGTGAACATTCTGCAATTGCTTCAGTAAGTTTTAAAATAATAGCACAAAAGCACAGTTTAAGATCTTATGTTCTGGTTCATGAATGTGAAAGAATTTACTGTCCCACTGTATGAGTTGGGGCCCTGTCTGCCACAGCTGTGTGCGCATCAGGGAATCAAAAGGGGTAGAATGAAGGTAGAGATGAGTAAAGGTTAAAGAGATGACTCTTCTTGACAATGTAGTATTAAAAGAATTAATATATCCACATTTCAGTTCTAGTATTTTAATGCAATATAGTCTTCCATCTATAAAAGACATGTTCCTGAAGTTAGTTTTGAACTACTTGTTCTGAAAATAAATTCATATACTTGTAGATCGAGCTATAATCTATGTATTTAAAAAAAGTCAGTTCAGCTTCCAGAAAAAGCCTCAGTCTCATAAAACCTAACCCTCCTAAATAGATGTACTGAAGTTAGCAAAACTCATAGCAAAATCAATTCCATTAGTTGACTTGTAACTCAAATTAAATTATACTTAAACTGCAACTTGTATCATACAAAAAACCCCAAAACATACTATGTTTATCACTACTGTTGTTAAAGGAGACTTGTACAGGACTAAAGCTTTGCCTCTTCTTCATTACTGAAACCACAAATCCAGTTAAGACTTTTTAAGCTTTCATTTTTCAATTAATGCGTTTTATTTCAAATTTATTCTGAGCTGAAACAAGAGTTACATTTGCAGCTGAGGAAAGCAAAGATGAAACTTTGTTCTTTCTTTTGTGCTCAGACATATAATTTATTTTACTCCTGGCAACAGATTTCAAATCTTGCCTTTTTTTTTTTTTTTTTTTCATGGGAACTGATTTAGTAAGTGCCGACATTAGAGCTGACAACGCTTTGTGGTTTCTTTTTTGGTGTGTGTGTTTTTTTTTTTTTTCCTTTTGCCTGGTTTCTGTGTCTGTGCGGGCAGGCATGCATTCATTAACGTAATTCCTCAACATTCAACAAGAGTGCATCATAAACCAGAGGAAAAAAAGCCTCATAAATATTTAGATCCACCATCTACCTTCCAAAACTAGAGGAAAAAGAGTATTTAGTGAGGACTTGGTTTGAGTTAATCTGCATATGAACTGAAAGGGGGTACAAAAGGATGAAAAGGTGGTGGAAACGAGCATACAAACCCCATCGTCTCCAGGGGGCTATTCATCTTGTTCTTGTCAATACAATCTCAGTCCCACTGCTTGGCTGTTTTCTGCGCATGACCCAACAGAGGAGCTTTGCAAAGACAACGTTGCAAAGGATGTACGTGCTTTCTTCTTAGTTTTGTTCTATCATGTAATATTTCGAGAGGAGAAGCAAAATACTTCACATTTTGGAAGCTGGAGAAATTTCTCTAAATGCTTCTCTACTTGTTCGTGGTACACACACAAACTTAAAACATTTACATAAGAGGACATGTAGGTTATATGAAAAACAATTTCAGGCAATTTGACAATTAATGAGAGGTGAAGAGATCACAATGTAGCCTAAAGCATATTATTATCTGCTGTACAGCTACAAAACCATAGAGTTTGGCCCAAGTGCTGTGTATATTTACATATAAAACTGCTATTTCTAAAAAACACTGTCAAAAAGTCAAAAATTACAGATTAAAAAATAGTGCACCAATAAAATTTGGTATTGAATGTATTTTTGTAATTGAACAAAATCACAGAATCATTTACCTTGGATGACCTCCTGAGATCATCTAGTCCAACACCCCGCATGGAATTCTACAATTTTTGTTGGCATTTTTAAAAATAAAAGAATAATAAATAAAATTACTAAATTTTTATTTCATGATCTGAGATCAACTTAGTTTTGAAGGCTACCATCACACAACCTACATATAATGACTTGTGACTTATGACTGCTCTGCTTAAGTATCCTTTTCAGCCAAAAGGTCTTAAGGGCCACTAAACTATAAAGTCTGTAGATGCATATAATAATTTCACATGTAACAGAATTCTCTTGAGCATAACTCACTCAATTCATCAAGCTCCACATCAATCACACAAGTTACTTCAATACTATAAGCATTCACGATATTCACTTATTTTACTACACTGATAGTCTTCTATTTTGTACTTTTGATAAAAGCTCAAGTATTTTTTTTGGGTTTTTTTTTTGTTTGGTTTTTTTTGTGTTTTTTTCCAAATTTATCTCCATTTAAGTCTCCTCCTTAAATGAACTCAGCTGGTTTATTTGCTTGTGTGGCTGGTTTCTGGTTTTTGTTACAAGACCTCTCCAAAACCCCATTACTGGAGCAAAATAGGGATATACCAATGTCACATCAGGTATGAGCCAGAGTATGCAAGTTGCTATGACTCCCCCACTAATCACCCATTGTCAATCTAACACAAAGGACTCCACCTACACTGACAAATGTACTTCTAATGAAGTATCAAGATATATCTGCAGCCAGAGGGATAATTGATTTCACTACTAACCTGTAAGACAGGTGCATACAAACTTCAAAATGGGACAAAAGATCAATTATGCCTCTAGTAATGAAAATCAGCTGGATAGCTATAAACAGACTACCTAGAAGGAAAACCAAGGTAGGGATGTATACTTTAATTGCCTTGCTAAGGGGAAGACCTCCTAGGTAGAGATGTCCCTACTTGTGTAGGGAGGCTGGGCCAGATGACCTCTAGAGGTCCCTTCCAGCCTAAAACATTCTGTGATTATTCTGCAAACTGCATAGCAAATATTATTGTCTGGTAAACTTATTTTTGCATTTCTCTGCTCCTTAAGATGAAAGGGTATCAGTTCTTCAGTCCTATCAGAATCTGGGTGTGTAGGGTGTGTGTGCTAAACACAGAGACAACTGTCATACCTGTTCTGTAAAAATAAAAACCTGTAATCAATGTAAGTGTAATAACCTTTCTTTCTTAATTTCACAAGTTATGTAAATATGTGAAAGGTGAAGAAAACTACCCATGAAACTTTGAAATATGTATTTTAAACAAATATACCATAAGAGATGTTAATATTTCAGTGATCATCTTTATTTAAGAACAGTACAGTAAACTCCATAATATAAAGCTATTAAAGAAAGTGGCCTTAAAAATTTCTGCTTGTTATAAGAAAAGTTGTAACATGTACATGGAGACTTCTCATGTTCTAAATGAACAGGAATATTGAGACTCATGTGAACTGGATCTGTACAAAAGTAATTAGAAACTACAGGATATCCGTTATGTCGCCCCATCCTATATTTGAGTCACAATCTGAGACAAACCACAAAACATTTAAAACTAAGAGTAAGGATTTATGATAAATGAGAGACAGCCAGCAGTGTAAAGTACAATTTCCCAACTCTTCAAATGTAGCTGCAGTGATTTTTTTCCTTTTTTTTTTTTTTTTCAATCAGGCCACTGTTTCTAAATCTGGGCTATTACTCCATTTTGCATACATTTTGTCCTTACACCAGTGAACTTTTCAGCCTACTCCCTTGTCCCTCTACTCTGTGGTCTATCCAACAAAGTAACTTGATAAATATAAAACACTGACACACTTCTGAAAGCCAAAGCCAGGGAATGATCATGCTACCTTCAACAGAGTAATTTAGTTCTTCTCAAAATCCTGACCCAAGCTCTTGTTCAGACTATTCTGAGAGCAAAAGTAGTTAACAGAAAAAATCTTTCTGCATGCTTACAGAGAGACTCAGCCAACTGTTCAACAGTATGCAGTGGCCACTCCAGACAACCAAAACGTGGAAGAGACATCTTCACAGAGCTGGCAGATGTGATACAGGAACTATGACAGAAAAGTGACCTCCTGAAGATTCAAGTGGAATACTGTGAGGCAAGTGAATCCCACCCTTTTACTGTGCTTATAAACTTGTAAAAATGAATTACTGTAATTGAGCAGTGAACTAATTTTAAATAATAATCAGATACAGCATAAGCTAAAGCAGACCGTAAGATCTTGTATGAAGTGACTGTGGCTCAAAATTAGTCATATCTAGATTAGCCAACAACCCAGAACCATTCACCTTTTGGCTTTCATTGAAGAGTCATGTTTTACTGATTGTTATGACTTGTCCTTTGAGCTCTGGTGACAAGTAGGGACTTAAGATGCACTAGCCAACAAAGATGGCACGAGATGTGGGATGTTTCCTGTTTCATTAGGAAATCCTGAATTTATCAAAGTGCTTAAGCAACAGTTCTCTACACTTTTATAATGGCTTTCATCCAAGCAACATGAATTAATTTACAAGTGTTTCATAGCTTCTGAGGAGTAGAAAGCTGTGAAATGGGCTCTGGGGCATACGATAACTACAATGTATATGGCTTCTATATTCCAGGAAAGACCTCCCACACTAAAGAGAAAGTCTGTGGGTAGGAAGAGCAAATGGGACACAGCAGGTGATCCACAAACAAAGCAAAGTTTAGGCTTCCTAAAGGGGGAAAAACCCCCACATTAAAATAGTATTAAGAGATTGAACACTGATGTTTCCTTTCAGAGAAAAGGCACAAATACCCACAAAGAGATAAAGCAGAGAGCAAGCTTCTGAGCATCATACCACAACACAGGAACACAATGGTCTTTGTGCGTGCGGGTAATCAACAAACACTGTAGCACTGCTCTCTGTCCTTTGCTTTGGATGATCACTGTTGAGCAATTGTCTCATCTCCAGAAGCTTTGAGATTCATATTGCTTGGTCTCTTTCTTTTCTCAGAGTTTTGTAACTTCACATACTTCTCTTCACCACTGAATACATTAAAAATAATTTTTATTAAATAAAGACTTGGACTATATAAAGTATTTTGAGGTGAGGAGGGAGATTTCTAGTAAAAAATTAAATCCTGGATTTTTATCACTGATTAAATACAGCTTATTAGAAGGTCTAGCCAATACAAATGTTTTTTGCTCATTACCAGAAGGTTTAAAAAATTGTAGTTTTCTTATAATTTGTTTAGATGTTTTCTGTAATTTTGTGACTGTACAGATGTAAAGTGGAGTATCTAGCATGCTAAATGAAGATGTAGGACTGTGCATGGGATTAGATCCACTGGAAATGTGCATTTATGAAGTTAGAGGTAAAGAATACTTTCAAAATACAGAAGGTTCTGTGAATAATCCCCACCCGCCCCATGGCTTTTAAATTAATAAAATAAAGTAAATAAAGTGCTTTTTTAAACAAGATGACAAAGTGGGTAAACTTTGTTTACAATGTAGTACCTCATTTTAGTTGATTTTTCTTGTTGCTAGAATGCTATCTTTTTTAAAGAAAAGCTCTACATAGTGGTTCATAAAGAAACACCATGTACAGATGTTACATGTCCATGGAAATTAGTTACTTACATATACAATCTACTAGGGGATCATGGCAATCTTGAACATTGATGTAATACAATCTACTATATATTGATTTACATCATTTCCATGCATAACCATGGCTATTGGTAGTTAGAAGAGGTGAAGCCAAACACAGAGATACCTATACCTTCCATAACTACTGAGAGTTAAATAAAATGCTTACTATTTCATGAAGCAGAGTTTAGGCAGGCCGCTCTACCCTATCTGTTTAACAGTATCCCATCACAGCAACTGAAAATTAACTTACTAAGAAAACTTCCAGGTACAAGATTGAGGTTAAAGGTGGAAAATACTTTTGTTTGACTTAGCATTTTTAATCCCCAATTTACCGACTACATAATTTATGCACAACCACAGGAATGGTGTGAGAATGAATCTCTTCCTACTCCTAGGTAAATGGATGAATCACAAAGATATCTCTTCTTTTGGCTCCTTTATTCAAACCTGAGGAATGGCCAGTTTTAACAGGAGAGATACTGCACATTACTACACCCTTATTCACAGTTGTTGTATGGCTTAAGTGCCTTAAGTATGAGAGATACAAGTCTGAATCCTTCCAGGCTAAGGTGTTCTTAAAAACGGTATCTTCCTCTTCTTCTGCAATTATTTAGCATCGATAGTGGTCAAATTCATGCGGTATGTCTTCCAAGATTACACACAATACTCAGAAGTGTCCTTTTTTAGACTATGAACACTATGCCATCTGCTTATTACTTTGAATGATGCACTATAGCTTCTGTTTGAAAAGTTACCTGTCAGTTTGGCTTAATGTCAAAGGAAATATGTTTTTGTTGCCAGGCATAATATAATTGGTTCTTGAAATATTTTAGTCTGGCTCTAGACATTCTGTTCATGTGTTAATCAGCTTGTAGAGATGAATGAATTTCACATGTCCATCTGGTAGTGACCATTTCTGACTGCTGAATAACAGCTATATCAACTACTATCTTGTACACTACAAATGATTCTATATTAAATCATAAATACATTATGTTTTGTTTCTTGGGTGATTGTAACGGGTACGTGAAGAATTGCTTCTTTCCCTAAAGAAGAGTAGTATAGCACATTGGTACCTTCCTATTAATAGACAGAACTGCTGATGACATCCAACTGTATACACCTATGATTTGGTTGACAAAGATGCTGGAAGTAACAGACAACACTAACTAAAATAATATGTTTCCCGGTAGTCATCAGCCTTCAGCTCTCCAAGGTGTTATCAGCTATGGACATTATAGCAGTAATGGAATTTGCTTTTTATGATCATTGCAGGCCTTTAGTGTAATATGCAGAGGCTGCTGCTGGCATTATCATAATTTTTCTTACTTCAAGATTAGATTAATGCAATAAAACTTCACCTTAAAAGAGAAGCTGTTAGAGTATACTACACGTTACATGATACAAGAAGGGCTACCTAGATGAAAACACGGGTTAAAGAGAGTAAGAGTTGAGTCTGTTTGGTAGTTACCTAAAGAACATTACATGACCACAGTACCTGGTTACCTTGAAACAAACCAACTAACCTCCCTCTCACACTGCACCACCCCACCCCCAAGATCAATATGCACAACCTCCTACCCTTACCCACAGGACCTGTTTACCCCAACGGGAAAGCTGCAATACAGTGAAGAGTGTTACTGTCGCTTCTGTAGACCAGGCTGTAGGCACACCAGTCTTGATGGTAGCTATAACTTCTCATAGCTCTAGCCAAAACTAATTTAACTTTCATCTCCCAGGCACTCTTAAAACACCCCTTCCCGGGACACAGAAGAGTGGAAATGTAAAGGCAGAGAGAAGAAGATAATGTATGCTGAGAGTGGCTTTTATGTAGCTCGGTTGGTTTTACTGTATATTTGATGAAGATATCATGCTGATTTGCTTATTTAAAACTAATAGTGAGCTATGTACATTTTGTTAAAGCATTCAGCTTTTCCAAGGGTGTTTTTCCAATTACTTCAATTCAGTCTTGAGGTATTTGTGGAAAAATCAAGGATGAGAATTTTAAAGTCATTTATGCCTTATTATACAGGCAGCTTCAGCACATAGCTTTGCTTCAATTTCTGTACTGTTTAGACTGAGAAAATAATTTAGATTAACACTGAACAAACTAAAGTCTGAATTTTGCATTGCACTGCGTGATTCCTCAATAACTGCTAGCAGGCATCATCTTATTCACCAATAAAAATAGTGAAAAATATCTTAGAATAACCTATATTGTTCCTATTAGTAGGTAAGTTAATCAACACCTACTGCACAACACTTGTGCTGGTAGTTCTTACCTTCTATTTTCTGCTCATATTCAAGCACTGGAAGTGCTTTATGTGCAGGGAGAAACAATGCAGTCATATGGGAACAGCTGCACCAAATCTGCTGAAAAAGTCTCCATATGCTACTTTTTAACTATGAAAATCAGCAGCCCAGAACAATTATTTTAGCATTACCTAAGTTCACCTAATTTTAAGATGAAAGCTTGCTTTCTGATGGATGCTCTTAATCAAACTGAAGGATTTGATAGCAAGTTTTCTCCGGGTTATAAAGAGCCTTTATTCACGGGATAAAAATTAGCAAATAAAGGGCTACCAAAATGCATCATCTTTCAGACTGATGTATAATAAATAAAGGATGGCAATTTTGTTAAGCATATAAAGTTGTGTTTTAGCTTGTGACAATTTTAAAACAAGGTTGGAAAAGGAAAACAATCTTGTTACTAAACAGAAACTGCATTGTTTCATTGTCCAGAGCCATACTCTGGTGTGCTTTTTGGGCACGCTACTGATGGACTAAGAATATACATTAAAACAATGTATGTGGCAACATTGCCACTCTTCCTTTAATATTTTCTTGCTGAATATACATTTTTTTAATTATGGAAGCAATAAATCATATTTATCTTACATAAACCATTAAGGTTTACTTGATGTAAACAAACCTCTGAAATAAAAATTATCATGTTCAAATAATGAGCTATACATGTTTAAAGAGGAAAAATACAACACTAGAAGGAATGCAATAATCCAAGACATTCTTACTATTATGGGAAGTACATTTCATCTAAAAGTTTGTCAATGCACACCTTCCTAGAAGAGTAATGGTATTTGACAATACCCAATAAAACTGTACACCCGTCAAGATAAAAACACGTCTGTGCTTCTTAGTTTTGACACTGATCACTGTCATTAGCCCAGTAAAGTTTCTATAAATACTGTACAGTATGTATGAAAACACGTTTGAATTTTTACAGAACTTTAAACAATAACTGGACTTTATACCTAGTCCTATTAAAAATGACTGCTGTCAGCGAACTAACGAAGCATGAAGCGAATTTTATCTAGCTTTGTAACATAAGCTCTACCAAGCTAATGAAAATTGAATCTAAGCTTCCTGACGACCTCCTAATTAATAAAAACCGAAGAACACCAAGTAGCTGCGTGGGGAAGGAGAAAATACGTACAAGTAACCGTGTCGCGCTGCTTTGCCTCTGCGGCTACAGTGGATGGAGCATGTTAATTGTGGTTCTGGCTGCCGGATACTGCTGCTCCTATCACGTCTCCCATCCAAACCCGTCAAACAAGCCGTGGCTGATACCAAAACACAGCGCTGCCCTGTAATCAAAAAGGGCGTATAACTGCCTGCCGGTGAGGCTTGAGCAGGGAGGCAGCGCTGCGACTGGGACCCGGAGGATGGCCCAGGCTGCCGCGGGGCGCCGAGGCGAGCGGGCGAGGCCTCGAGGCAGGCGGGCGGGCTGGGGCACGGAGCTGTGCAAGGCCAGCCGCAGGCAAGGGCTCCAGGGGAATGGGCGTGCGTACAGCTGGGCTGCCACCGCCTGTATTTCTCCCCTACCCCCGGCAGCACCAGCCAGCCTCCGGTCCGCTCCGCACCTCTCCGAGCCCGAAGGCGGCCATTAAACCGCTCCCGCGGCACACGGACTCCCGCAGCCTGGCTGACAGACAAGGAAAGGACGGAAAGGAGAGCAGCTCCCACCACCTCGCTCTTCCACGGGGCCAGTTGCGGCTCACTGCCGGGTCAATCCCCCGGCCCCCGTACCCCAACCCCGCATCATCCTCTCCTGCTCCTACCGCCCCTTTACCGCTTGGAAATCGCTCCTCCCGCCGCTCCGCTCCGCGCACCGCCCACCACCCGCGGGCACATGCGCGGCGCAACCGGCCACCCCCCCCCCCCCCCCCCCCCCCGCCAAAAGCATGGGTCTGCAGCACCATGACGAGCTAGTAAAAACCCCTTCCACATAACCTCTGCTTCAGTGAGTATCTTCTTCATGAGTATCTTTCCATCAAACACTATCTTGTGTTTCAAGAGCCATCCCCCACAGATCCCCTCAGGAAATGTGAGGGCAGCGTGATGAGTTCCTGCCCACCCAGGGTGCCGTGGGTGCTGCCATTCCAGTGTCCCAGCTGGGGCCTCAGCCGTGCTGTGTCTTGTTCCAGCACCCTTCTGGAAGCCCAGACGTGCACCATGAGTTACACAGGAGCAGCCAATTGCATCCCAACCCGATCACAAAACCAGGTGCAGAGCAATAAGGATGCAGATGCACACAACCACCTCAGCCTGCTCATTTAACAGCTTTTTTTTTTTTCCTCCATTTTTTATTTCTATGGTGGAAAAAGAAAAGGTACTTTCGGCCTACCTGAAAAATGGGAAGGCTGCCAGCAGGAGATCCGAGACCCTTCTTAACTCTTCTGGTTTTCACACTGGATTTCTGCCCCAGATTTCTGCCTGACCTGCAGACACCATAACTTTTGCTAGTCTAAATTAATGGGTTTCCCCCTCAAAGAATGCTTTGGTGAGCCAGCCGACCAACCCCTCTTCTGGGTAGACACCAAAGACCAGCAGGCAGCTCCCAGCACCACCCTGAGCACCAGCCTCCTCAGAGCCCCCCCGAGGAATATTAAACCACAATGACAAAACGCTTCCTTGGGACCCACAGGAAACTCGTGAGAGACAGTAGCTGCAAAGTTTGAAGAGGTGTGTCAGAATTTATCTCAACCAACCAGATTATTTCCTTCCACCCCCCTGACTATGGTCTTCCTGGACAAGACTGCAGTTTTAATTCTCCTTGTCTGTGCAAAGCCACATTTGGGCAGCTCTGAACAAAGGCTGACAAAGCTACAGCACCTCTGAAAGCATCTCCCCTTGTTAGGTCTCGAGGGTCCTTACATTCATACTGGGAAATTTTTCAAAGAAACCTTGTAACAATGAATGTTGGTATTTCCATCTGGAGTATTCATCCCCTTGTGTGATCTGAAATATCTGATGGCTGCAAACTATTACTCCTTTTTCTACCAGAAGGATTTTGTGCCATTTCCAACATCTCTCTTTCTCTGGAACTAATTTTATCTTTCTACCATGTAAGAAGCAGTCTGATAAACTCCAGACTTCACGACTGGCTCCTCAGAAATGCATTCTTGTGAAAGATGTTAAGACACTGAGGTGTCTCAAAGATGTGATCATGAGCAACACAATTCCTTAGCCCCTGAGCCAAGTCTCAGGAGAGAAGGTATTTTAAGAGACAAAACCATGTAAAAAACTTGGAGCGACCCTGTGTCCACAATGGAAATAGCAACTTTGTGACTTCCTTTTAAACACCTTCAGGTTGGAGGAGAGAGATGGGTCAACCTCCTAGCAAATGACAGCTGGATTATCAGACACCCCTGAGCTGAGCTCAAGGGAAAGGCAATGGCTCAGAATGAGGGTGAAAGCCAGGGACCACTGGAAGGGATCACTCAGCATTGTGAGGGAGGCTACAGCTTTTACCAGCTCTCATGACTGCAGAGGAAATAAAATAAAACCTTGCGGGATGCCAGTAAAGGTTTCCTTCTCTCAAAAAAAAAGACCAATCCAAAACACACAGCATGGCCTTGGCTCAAAATAGAAACATCTTGCTGTGTATCACTGTGAGCAGACCTTGCTCTCCATGAAGATTCAAGAGGTTGCAATAAGAGCTACATGTTTGGCACTCTCCAGGAACAGGATACCCAGGCTGAGAGAAACAGAGAGAGAGGAAAGGGCTTGCAAAAAGAAGAAAAGCCAGGTAAGATGGTCTGGCTTGAGTCTACTAAGAGGGAGCCCCTTAACATGCTGAATCTTCTCAGTACAGACCTTTCTACTGAGGAGCTGGGATTTAAAGCCAGCCTGCTCCATATCTGCCATTTCTATAGCGAAGGGACTGAGCACTCCAGCCCTTCAAATGCTCGTTAGAAAGACAGGGGTTGACTGCTCTAAGAAATTCACATGTTGCTGAAAAATCACAACTGTTTTTGCTCTAAGATCAGTGTTGCTTTGCTTCTTTAAGAAACCCCACACAGATAAAAAGAGCACAGTGCAAAAACTAAAGTCTCTCCATGTAGGGCAACACAGCATCATAGAATGGTTTGGGTTGGAAGGGACCTTAAAGATGATCCAGTTCCAACCCCCGTTCCGCAGGCAGGGATAAGCACCAAGCAGAGGATCCTGTGTTGCCCCTCCCCAAGGCAGTGCTGTGTTCAAGGCTTGAAGAGAAGACCTCTCATTGCCAGTGAGACAAGGAATGGCCCACCATGAAGTCTGACTGATGTAGCGCAGACCTAAACCAACCATACAAACCCAATCCCCTGCCATTCCAGCTGGGGATAAGGCAGCTTCATTCTGCTCCAGAATAATTTCAGCAGATCCCTTTCATGGTTGCTCCTGCTGCTGACCTGACCTTCAGGCTCTGTGTTGCTGTTGTTTCCCCCAGAGCGAGCAACGCCCATGTACCACACCTCAATGTGAATGAGGCCACCAAGACCACGGCTCACCATCAATGTTCTGAAGGAGCTTTGGGAATCAGAGCTATTTCTGACCTGCCCACCACTGTACCTCCAGTGGAGCTCTCTCAAATGCACTGTAACAGAAATCAACACAGAGGAGTTGACTTTTGGGGCAGGTGAGGCACATTTTATATGTAGAAAACTGAGGGACAGATGGACTTAGCAAGGGCTATATAGGAAGAACATGCCAAAGCAAGGAATTGAATATGTGTGCCCTCAGCTGATGCTTCTGCCACAGAACCATCTACATTATCACTATGAGTGAGTTCTTCTGACACTGAAAAGGTTGAAGTTTCACGCCTTTAGAAGAATGGCTTGAGTTACAGCGGTGGAAGTGATATAGAGTGGCATGCCAGTACACCCAAGACCCAAACCACAGGGGTCACCTTCAAGTAGAGGAGAAAATTTCTCACACGTGACACTCTGCAGTCCTGACCCCAGCATATTCTGACCATACCCTGATGGCTGGGGGTCAGGCCACATGCCACTTTTGCACGTATCCTGGCTTCCTTTCAAAGCAATCCCAGGAGCACGGGGGAGTGCAGAGATATGGTGCACCCCAACATGCCTCTGTGCTGGAACACGCATCCCCCACCACCCAGGAGCTGGAGGTCACACACTGAGAGCAGGGTGCAATACAGAGCACTTTGTCCTGTGAGGGATCAACGTGAAAGGCCAAGCCGATGCCGGTGGGGAAGGAAGTTTTGCAGCATTGGGCTATTTTAATCTGCACCGAGCCACATGCCAAACCCAGAAGCTATTAATGAAAGCAGATGGCTTACAGAAGACCTTGAAATGGGATTCTGCCCGTGACGGTTGCAAAGTCACCCCATACAAAAGCACATAATAGGATGCTTCAAAGTCTTTAAATAAGAGTTTAACCAGGAGTACATAAAAAAAAACCCCACAGCACATGGTTTCCATATTATCACTGGCTGTAACAGGCACAACCTTCTCGCCCAGCTCCATGACAGGCTGAGACAGCCACCCTCCCGCAGCACGTCCTGACTGCTCGGCCAGACACACACCATGTACGTGCCCCAGAAATGTGTCCCAATGTGGAAACTCCTCACAGGACTCTGCTCGACACCCAGGATACATATTGTACCAAAAAAATAAAAAAAAGAGAAGTGTAATAAACCTTATTCTGTATCTTATTAATAATTCAGCTATTTATGGGGTGGGAGATAGGGGAAGGAAGGTGGATAAACATAATACTAACTGATGGAATGAATGTACCTTAAGTACAGGAAGACAATATATACCCATGTCCCTAGCAAGGGGAAACAGAAGGTAATCCAGAAAGAAAGGTCTGACTTCCAGGCTTGTCTCTATTGGAAATGTCACAACAGACTGTGTGAGGATGCTGCAGGTTGGATGTGAGAATTCCTGAAAGGAGATTTTGCATTAACTATTTCTAGTAATGGAAGTTTGAGAAAGTTTCAGCACAACATTCTCAGAAGACTATAAGCAGGGAAAGGCAGCTTGAGGAGGAATAAAAAAGCCAAAGGGAAGGTAATTAGGGGACAAAACAGAAATGGAGATGAGAAAAGCCCTGAAAAGAGAGAGGAAGGAGATGACCTGATCCTTATGTTACCCTGTACCTTGTGAGTGCTCCAGCACAGGGAGGAGGATGCTCCCAGGGACAGACACACAGGGCAAAGTGCTTCCTCTGACATGGTAGAAATGGAGAGGAGAGCTCAGGGAGCAGACAAGAGCAAACCAGCCCTGAAGAAAAGGAAAGGGACAAAAATCACCACTCTCTAATAAGCTATAAACCACTGGAGCCGTGGGGGGCGATGATGGTTACATACACCTAGGATTGCATTTTCCTGTCTTCAGCTTTCCTTCTGTAACTAAATCTAACAATTAACCTGAATGCTCAGCAACAACCCTTGGGAGAATATGCAGGATGAAAACTTTCATCCTTAAGCCTCACATGGCATCAAAGCAATCGCCGAGCTCCTTGCTTAGAGCGCATACGGTGCTCTCTGCCCCCATCCAGCACAAAAGACTGAATGACCTTCTCTGGAGTTAAGTATTTCTTAACTTCCTGGGGTCCAGCACCACACAGTTAGGACCTTGACATCAAGCACCGCTGGGTGGGCCTGCGACTCAAGCCACACTCAAAAGTGAATTCTTCACAGATCTGTATACAAAACGCTGTCCCTGACTCAACATCTATACAGCCAACCTAACCAGGCCTGTCAAATACAGCTCGCTCTGCCCTCCTGAGCCTGTTTTCTCAGAGCAGACAAGCTAAGATGATCCCTTTAGTAGATATATATACTTAGTGACAAAACTTAAGGTCACCCCCTGCCAAGCAGTACAAGCAGATTCAGAATCGAGATCTTCCCTCCAACACACCCAGCAGCTGACTGTTGCTGTGCAAAAGCAGGACAGATGAGAAAAGGTTCCTACCGATCTGCCTCATCTGCAAGAGAAATTAAAAACATTAGCCAAACCCTCACGAGTTAACACAAACCTGGATTTACCCCTGCTAAAGCTGAAAAGGAGTTGGTCTCTGCTGCCTGGAGCATGGAGACAGAGCTAAGTCAGTTCCTGATGGAGGTGTCCGGGAGGGTGAGGGGAGAGGCGGTCCCATTAGCTTTGCCACCCACCCCTCCCCCAGCCCAGCAGCCACCTGCCAAGGGCTGCCCAGGAGAGGAGAGCTCACAGAAACTCGCTTGCCCCCAGGGGAATGGCAGCCCAGGGCAGGAAGAAAGCATAGTTTATTTTCTCACTCATGTAGAGAGATATTAATTCATCTAGTTCTTAGGAAAAGGAAAGGAAATTGCAGCAGTGCAACACGTCAAGAGAGACTAGAAGAGCCAGGCTCACTGAGGATGGGTATTAATTACTGCTTTCTATTTTTATCCTGTGTATAACTCTGGTCTCGCCTGTGACATAAGGAGCTAAAATCCCAGGAGTCAAAACTGTAAATCTACTGAAATAGGTGAAATATCCTCTACAGGCTGCAAAGTCTGGATACAAAGAAATTCTATCAAGTGCCCATCAAGACTTCTGTAAATTTTAATAAGAAAAGAAAGAGCAATCTAGCAGTACACAGAAATATTATCTCAAGAGAATTACTCCGAGAGAGGAAAAATCACTAGCAAGTTCCTGCAAGGAACCCCAAACAGATTGATTTTAATTATGTAAAGAAAAAAAAGTTAGGCTGCTTTACATTCCTGAAGGGCCAAGAGTTTGGAAAACTAAAAAATATATTGTGAGGCCCTCCACTGTTGTCTGTACAAGACACTATGAAATCTCACTCTGGCAACAACGTGTACATACAGTAGATGCCAATATAAAACAAAACAAACCAACAACCATGACCACAAGCAACCAAAAGTCCGTCCTGAAGCTATGAAAGTATGTTCAGTGTCTGCCAAAGAGCTAATGAAAAAACCAGACTCTTACAGACTTGTTTCTGCTAGACATTAAACTACCTGCTGGACATTTTGTACAGCTTATAAAGCCATAAAATTTATCACAGGGCATTTACAGATTTTCCAGCTGACACAATATGAAATAACTGAACAGACCCAAAACAGTCTGAGTCCTCTGGTCAGGAACAGCAGAGAATGAATATACATATATGTACTGACACATACTCGACTAGAAATTGTGCCACAAGATGAGAGAAAAGCTCATAGTGATGGAAAATAAGCCAAGATAACAAAACCATCCCTCAGCTTCACTGTAATGCTGGAACAACAGTGGGACTGCCCAGGTTAGCAGTGCAGGGCCTCAGATAAAGCCCAGGAGCAGTCAGTTCCTCCTGCCCTGTCTGGGGCACAGCACTTCACTGTCAAGTGAGTTGCTACCTCCTGCCACACTGGGGGATGTGTGGCACTGTACAGCCACCCAAACTCCTGCATTTTGGGATTGCAGAAATGACAACATGGACTTCACCTCTTGAGGGATGTGACAAACTGGGAGGGTCAGGTTCTGCCCCTGTTTATTCCCCATGCAGTAAGAGTTAAGGGCTCCAGGAGAGCAGCAAGGTGGTGGCCACGCTGGTTAGAGCTGTTATCTATTGCCAGTATCTTCTGGATGATGCCACGTCAACTGTACCTAACACGAGGTACAGGAGAAATTCCACTACAGAACCCCCCCCCCCCCCACATTATATGGTCCTGCTCTGGCAGGGGGGTTGGACTCAAAGATCTCCAAGGTCCTTTCCAACCCCTGACACCCTGTGATCCATTTTACTGAGTAATCTGCAGCAAAACCTGAAAGATGGAAACTTTCACCACCTGGTGAACAACAGGGGAACCTGCATCGCACTGTTACTGAACTAGCAAGAACTACAAACAGAATCAACAACCCTGACATTTAGTGGCTAACAGCATGTGAGCAGACTTTTCAACCTGATATTCCAGTGGAGACCCCCTCCTGAAAACATCTCTAAAGATGCTGCACTACATCAAGTGTTCTTTTCTTCAAGAGTCTCACAAGCATCTCAGGACATTAGCTGATGCCGAGGGTGTCTCCACTGGTTTTGGGTTCTTTTGCAGGCAGACACAAGGTTGCCAGACAGGAGAACTGTGCCGTGCAGTCAGCACACCACTGCCCAGCCCAAGAGCAGCCTCAGGAAGCGACGAGGCTCCGGTGTGGGGTGTCTCATGCTGGGCTTGCCACCAGCAGAAAGCAGGGAGCCTTCCACGGGCTGGCACCTCTCACCAGTCCAGCAGGCCTGGGGAGTCAGCGTGGGCACACACAGAAAGACATTTCCTACCACGCTGTAGAGACATCCAGCCACCAGAAGTATTTGAACAACTGCCCAACAACACGAATGTGCTCTAAGTACAGCAATTCACCATCAAAAGTTTCACCAAGGGCTTCTGCAGAAGCAAACTGGCAATAAAATTATGAGGTTTGATATGTAATGCAACTAAAAACTACAGTGGCAACAATTTCCAGGGGCTGAGCAGACAGGTGGGCAGGGGCACTATAAAGGCATCATTTGCTGCTTCAGCCTCTCCTTTGCCCCCGCACCCCCCGCGCTCCAGAGCTCCCCCCCCGCCCTGGTCGCCTACAAGCACGCCCGAGCAAG